>PVIJ01006893.1:11363-87620 GCA_004024925.1 Scalopus aquaticus | reverse complement strand
TGGCTTATTTCACTGAGTATGATCCCCTCTAATTCCATCCATGTCGCTGCAAATTGCATGTGTTTATCTTCTTTCCATGCTGAATAGTATTCCATTGTGTATATGTACCACATCTTCTGGATCCAATCATCTATTTTTGGACATCTGGGTTGCTTCCATACCTTTGCTATTGTGAACAGTGCTGCAATGAACATACGGGACTTTGCACCTTTCATTGGACATACTGATTAAGAGATGGAGGCTTGGATAAGTGACTCGCACAAGATCAGAGGTAGAGGACGGTAGACTCTAAACCTAGATAGAGTAAATCCTAGGCCCATTCTCTAAAAACCACTGCGCTGAACTGCTTTGAGAAAATAATGGCTGGCACCGATTAGAAACAAGGACAGTTTGAAGAGCAACGGAATCCACTGGATACGCCACGTACAGTAGTAACACTCAGCAACCTGTCAAACTGTAGATAGATCTTTGCACATTTATCAACATGCTAAGAATGATATTTCAAACCACTGGGAAGAGTAAAGGTTTAAAAAAACAATGAGCTAAAGTATGGGTCATTATTTTAATTTCCATTATAATCACTCTGAATCATGAATTTTTCCATCTTGTCCATCCCACTGTGGGAGGGGCTCACCTGCATGGACACGGACTTTATGGTGTGTATTCCGTATTTCTCTTAAGTCTCACTCTGCAGGCCAGAGCTCAAGGCAAGCATTATTATAGATCAAAGCCAGTGAAGTGGGTAATGAGGTTTGGTATATAAAACACTTGGTATTAAATGCTGGGGAAATTCTGCCTCTTCTTTAACATTGACTGCTTGAAATGCATTATTTGAAAGGGAATTCTTAGTAGGCCACTAGCTGCCAGAGAATAATTTCCCTTCACCAAACAGACCACTGGAAGCTTCAGCTAGATGCCTTTCCCAAATGCGGAGCTGTATGCAGAGTTATTTTTAATACATACTCCATGGGGTGACTGCTAAAATGCACCGCTGAACATGAAGAGATTACCCGCCACGGCAGAAACCAGGAGTTGAAGGACCTTTTCCATCAGCTTCTCTTAAGCAATATGGTCTGAATTCTCAGGCTGATACATACACTTAAAAAAGAAACAATTAAAATATCTAAGCAGACAGTTTTCATCTCTTCAGGTAGAAAGTATTCTTACATATGCAGACTGTTAGGTTCCTGAGCTGGGGGGGGGGGCAAAGGAAAGAGGGCTATAAATATAACATTAAAAGGATAATTACATTTTCCTATAACTTTTAAAATCATGTCTGGCTCCTCTTTTGTCAACTGTCTTTCAAGATGGGTCTATGTTAAGTGAGCGCCTCCTAGGTCTGTAAAGTCAGCTCTTTATGCCTCTTCTCTGCAGAGCAGGGAATAGTTTTCATCGTTGTGTGCAAATGTTGATCGCACAGTGCAGCAGTAAGAGCGGTAGAGGATGGAAAGTCAAAAAAAAAAGGGGTCACTAAGTCCCCAAATTCTTTCCCTCCCTCCTTTCCTTCTTTGCTTTCTTTCCTGCTCTTCTTTTCTCCTTTCATCCTTCCCTCTCTCTCTCCCTCCATTTATCTGCCTTAAAAATCTCCTTTCAAAAATATTTTTTACAGCCTACTGTGTGACAGCACCATACTGTCTATGCTGGTACACATCCCACTATTTTGTATTGCCAATTACCGTAAACTCCCTGATATCAGAGACCACCTGTGCCTTATACCTCTGAGGCTGCTCTTTGTCTACTGCGGGCTGGCTTGAATTTGTGTAGAAGGCAGAAGAGCTGGGTAGGGGATAGAAAACCTGATGTCCAGAGCCCTCACTTACAAGGAACCCCAGACAAATCAGTTAAGCTCTGTGCTTCCCTCCTCCTGTCGAGAAGGGGGATCACACAATCTGTCCAACCTTCCATACAGAGCTGACCTGGTAACAAGTGAAACCATTTTATAGAGTTATGCCTTGTAGGGTCAAGTGCTCCTAAATATAATTCTGGGTGAAGGAGCTGAGCACCAGGGCAGTTGGTGGGCATATGGAGTGAGCGGCATCATCTCACTACAGCCTGGGCAACCTCATGCTAGAGGTGTGGCTCCAGAGGGTAAACTTGAAATTCAAAACTGAGCATGACATTTCCTTGCTTAAAACACGTTATGCTCAGAGTGAAATTCAACTCTGTAACAAGGCCCACAGCCTTTTCTCTGCGTAATTCTCTAGTCTCTCTTCACTCTCCCCCTCAGCAAGGTCTGAAGGTCACATTCTGCCACTGAGTCACACTGAGTAGAGTGTATGCCCAAGCTTTTTGGAGGGGGTGGGGGGGCCGCCTTAAGGTGTTTGCCTTCCCCAGCCTGTCCAGGAATGAGTCAGATGCTCTTCCATGGGTGACGACAGCATCCCACAAGCCTCCCTGAGGACTTTTTATTCCGCCCTGGAGATGCCTGCACGTGTTTATCTGCTTCTCAAGGGCCATGCCCTCATGGTATGGGGTGCATGGAAGACACTCAAGAATTTTTTTGTGTTGGGTGAATAAATGAATGAAAGAAGGCATTCTTTGCAAGGAGACAGGAAGTGATTATCTAGTGTTGGTCAGTACATTCTTGAAGTACTACGTACTGCCTGGGAACTCTGGACCACTACAACTTCAGCAGATCAGGTGTGGCAGAAAGCAAAACAGGCCCCACCCTGACCCCAACACACACACACAGACACACACACACACACACACACACACACACACACACACACGATGTCTGTCTCCTCATCTCCAATTCCCATGAATATATTCCCTCAACTGGCAGAGGGAAATTGAGTTACAAATGAACTAGGGTTGCTACTCAGTTTACTTTTTTGGGGAGATTACCCCGGATTATCTGGGAGTGAGCAATGTCCTCAAAAATGCAAGAGGGAGGCAGAACAGAGGTTGGAGTATTTTGATATGAGAAAGACTCAAGCTGCTATGACAAGCTTTAAAATGGAAAAGAAGACATGAGCCAGCTCATGAGTCGTCTCTAGAAACTTCTGGAAAAGTGACGGGAACAGATTTTCTCCTAGGGCCTCCACAGAGGAATAAAGCTTGATGGGCACCTTAATTTCAGCTCAATGATATCTCCATCAGACTTCAGACTGAAAAACACTGTAAGATAAAAAATGTGTGTTTTTTGGGCCTCCCCGGTGGTGCAGCGGTTAAGCGCTGCGCTGTGGAGCTGTCGGCAGCGGCGACGTGAGTTCGACGCCCAGCCGGGGAGAATCCCACATGGTGGGGCAGACCTCTCCTGCCTTGCCCGCTGCTCCCCTCAGCAGTGTATTTCTGATCTGCCTGTTCTGCTCCCCGCTCTGTCTTTGGTGAACCCTCTCGCCGCCCCACACCTCTGGCCTGTACCCCAGCTTGTATGCATAAAAAAAAAAAATGTGTGTTTTACTTTACTAAGGCTTCTGGTAATGTAATACAGCAGCAACAGAAAACAAATCTACCAGAAAGTAGAAGCTTAACGGGAACCAGTCATTCTACCCATGGGGCTTCATTTTCCCAGTCAACCAGGTCAGGACCAGCATCCTCTACCTCTTAACTCACAGGCTATCTATGAGGTTCCAAACCTATAAAGCCTGGGCTTGAACCTCAACCTCAAAACTTATCACTATTTCTTTGGCAAGTGACTGAAAAAAGATCTGTGCCTCAGTTTTCTGTAAAGAGGCATGCTCACAGTCTGGGGCTCTTGTGAGAACCCAAGGATTTGGTCATGTAAGTGCTGAGAACAGCACTGGGCACAATGCAAGTATCACACAGTGTCCGCTATTTTGACATGAGTTAAAAGAGTTTGCAAAAGGCTAGGCATTATAGGGCAGTAAAGCAGAATTAGCATTCCTATAGAATACTGGTTCTCAATAAAGGGCCAGCACAGGGTTTAATAGCAGTTTAGAGGTTAAGGGAAGTAGGGGCTCCATACTCCTCGGGTTCAGTGACATGAAGCCAGGGATCTCAGATATCTTTCAACATCTGAGGCAAGGCATTCACCAGACCCCAAGGGATGCCACACACCCCTACCCATCTTCATGGCAGCTGTGCATGGATGGTGGTTTCACATGGGGTCCCTAGTGTCTGCCACGTTCACTATGACCTCGGGATTCACTGTGCCACGTGTTTAGCCACTGAGCCTTTTTTGAAGATAATTTACTGCATTTCTCCATGATACACATGTTCACAATATAATCATAACAGGGCATTCTATTACTTCTACATTGAGAGCTGGGTTATAATATTTACAAAATTCAATCCATGGTAATAAAAGGGGTATTGGAAAGTGTGTTATTAAGTGTGTCAGTGCTGAGTGTACAGAGTTGAAGGTGACACAGACTGGGCGATGGGTCCATGAATGGCTCGCTAGGTTTCCAAGAAGGAAATCAAGGGCCACAGAGAGAAAGTACCTCGTAAAAAAGTGCAACTGTGAGCTGAAAGGTAAGAAGCCAAGTGTCAAGACTCTGAGTGCAGGACTCTTGGGTCTTTTTTATGAAGCTATACAACCTAAACAAGTACACTTGCTTAAAGCTCAAAAGTCTCACCTCCTCCTGAGGTTCTTATGCCACTAGAATCCCTGCTCCTCTTTAACTGCCTTTCTTCCTGCCCCACCATCTCCACTTACAACCCTGGAGAAAGTGACTGTGAAAGTGACATTTCGGGTGACCTCAACAGCCATTCTCCCTGGGCGTGGTCCTGGGGGAGAAACTATGAAGGGATAGGGTTAATGTCAAGTGGACCACTTTTTCCGGTCCAGTTCCTTAGGAGCCCTTTTGGATCCAGTGATGATTCTGTCTGCTCTACACCTTCACACCTCAGTACGAATCTTCCTGAACACCTACTCCTTGATCTTGGCAAGGTTATGGGAAGCTAATTTATTAGAGCTTCAGTTACAAAAAGTTGGCATATTTCAAATTACGATTTTACTACGAATCTAAGGGCAAAACCCTCCCCATCCTCCAACCCAGAGCTGCCAAGGATGTCTATGTAGATGGGCCCTGCAGCTCCAGAGGATGTCATTCACATGGTGCTTATGTCACTGGTGTCCCCTTGGAATATGGGGTTCAATATCTGCCTGACTTGATGCAGAATCCCTACTCCTATTCCCTAAAAATGTGACATGAGTTAGCATGGAAAGATTTCTGATATAAACTCTCATAACTCTTTAAATACTCACTTAACGGGCACAGTTGCTTCATTATTTAAGTCTGAGTTACAATTTAGTCTCCCTGCTGGCCATGTTCAACTCTGCCTCATTGTAAAGTCAGGAAAATGACAGCAGCTCCCTCTTATGCCACACATGGTGCATTAGGGTTTAAAGGCTCAATCCTCTTTCCTGACCTCCCAATTCAAATAGCTGGTGTACAACTGCTGTCTCCTGCTCATGCTGTCTCGATCATTTCGGCATATTTGCAGGGTGAGGAAGAACATCTCTAGCCCAATAACTGAGGAAGCATCCGCTGACTCAAATACAAAGTTTTGTAGATGCTTTGAGCCTCAGTTTCACCTAGAAGTCACCAGTATGAGTGCTGAAGTCAGACAGACCTGCAAGCCAGTTAGTTGTGTTACTTTAAGCAATTAACCTATCTGTAAATGTTAGCGTCCCCATCGTAAAATGAGTAACGGGACTAGCCTTGTGGAGTTACTAGAAGTGTGTAACACAATAAAAGCAAGTAAACCTTGGTATTTATTAAGTGCTCGAGAAATACTAGTTATTGCTATGATTCTTTTTACCCAGAGGAATGGTCTCCTAATGTTACAGTTTTACAGCACCAAAATAAGTAAAATTTCAAAATAAGAAATTACAATTCTAGTAGAGAAAGTGGAAAGGATGATCCTTTAGGAGGTTTAATTTCATACTCATTTCATTTGAGCTATAAAAATAACTCATCACAGCAGGCATTTGCTGGTTGCTTTTTTAAAAAAAAATGATTTTTAGGGGGCTCTCCCACACAGCAGCCCTGTCAAATAAGTATGTCCAGCTGGTTTCTTTATTCCCAGTTTCAGAATAAGACACTGCGATTGCGTGTAGTTAGATAACTCTAGCAGAAGCAAGCACTGGCGGGCTATTCAGGGGTGGTGATGCTCCACTAGGGGGCGCATGTCATGTAATGGGTACAGACTGGAAGTGGTAAAAGGACTAATCTATCAGTTTCCTCTTAATATTAACAAAGAAAGGGGGGAAAGGACAATCTAACTTTAAAAACAAATGTATAGATAAATCTTTAAAACATCTCCCTTAGCCCTTTCATCCCATCAGGTTACATATGCAAAACCTTTCCTGAATAGAATTTCTGGAATCAAGATTGCATTTCAGAATAGGTGGTTTTGATAGGTCATTTCTGCTGGGAATAACTATACTGGCCCAAACATGGAGACAGAGAGTGTGTGTGTGTTATTTGATTTGATGGTATATAATTACACCCTCTGCACTTAGGAATAAGAGACAGTGTTTTGAGTGAAATCTCTACTAGCTTCTTTTAAGGGCAGTTGATTTCTGAAAACTCAGGCTAGGAATAATATTGCTGCCCCACATCTGGAAGGTTCTACCTGCAACACATGACAAATCTATAGGAATGTGTCATCAGAGGATTTTCTAATTGTTACAGCAACTGCATCAGTTGCAGCAAGATTCACATAATTGCTTGATATTTTTCCCTTGTCCACGTTTATTTTTAACTTTCAGGAGCCACCTTTTCTTCCTCTTTCTAGGTGAGTGTTTTGTTTTTTTTTAAATATGTCTTTGTTAAGTCATCATTCATTACATTGAAGCCAAGGTGACCCATCTTTTGTCTTCCCTGATATTTTACAGGAACTATTATAAGCAGGTGTCCAGCAGATTAGAGTCCAAACTATACTTGCACCAGATCCCAACCTGCCCCTGTCACACAAACCAACACACACTTGAGTCAAGAAAACTTTTTACTGATTACTTATGTTAATCATCAAGCCAAAGCAAACAGTCTTCCACTTTCTGGATCCAGTGCAGCAATTAAATATGAAGACATCACAAATCCTCTAGACAAATAAGTAGGAGGGAGGGAGTTGTGTATCTGGGCCAGGAGGTGGGCCATGGGGTCGCATCAGCTGTCCCGGTTAACAAAGTCAGCTTTCCAACTTTGAACGTTCTCAGTTCCACACACCAGTACCACCACGAGTGAGAGGAAACTGACTTGAGTCTTTCATGTAGGACTCATACCCACCAGTTTACAAGTGTCAGTTGAATCATTCTGTTTCAAAGGCTATGGGTTCCCTTATTCATTCTCTCAGTATGTCCCGGAACACCAAAGCTCTTGAACGAACAACAATAAAAGAACCAGACAACTGAATCTATAGTTAGGAGGAAGTCAGGTAAATAAATAAAATAATAATACGATATTAAGCGCTGACAGAGATGGGTGCAAAGGGAGCTGGGGGGCGGGGAGAGCAGGTAAGAAACGCAGCTTCAGTGGCAAGGGGGACACCTTATTTGCTCACTGCTGCTTGCCCTCTCCACCCCCCCACCCCCCAAACAGGCACACAACCCCACAACCTTGTTACATACCCTATTCACCTTCCATAATTATGGGGCTTTGGGACATTAGCTCCCTGGAGAGTAGTTTCTGAGATGGCTCACATGCAGGGGAAACTGTTCACAAAGTTGTTTCCACGGCAGTTAGAGGGAACCCCAATAAACTCAAGCAGAAACATCACTTCCCCAGTCCTCCACCCAGGGCAACCTGGAATCCAGACCGACCGGCCAAACACCAGAGAGTAGAAGTGAACTTCTGCCTAAACCCGCTGCAGTTCCCAGCCCTGGCACAACCTCCCGGCATAACCCCTCTTCCTATGGGAAAGGAGTGAAGTCAGGGGCGGTGGGAGTTTTAATATTCCACCTTGCCACTTCCTCATGTTCCTTTCGCACTCCTGCGTTGCCTGGGCTTGGAGGTGAAAATTGTACCAAAGCAGAAAACTATCAGTTTCTATTACTCAGTGAGCTGACTTGGTAACGCGGAGATACATATCTCCACATCTACCCTTCATTTCCAGTTTCACTTCCCAGCCATACGAGACTCTCGGATTATCCGCAGATAAATGTGAGACCGTGTGCACGAAGCATGCGACCCCCGCGTGGCACAACGGTAGGAGCTCAAAACACCCAGATTCCCCCAATATGAGGAAAGTCTTGCTGGGTCGAGGCCAGCAGCTACTCCAGGGCGGGGACAAGTTGCCCCTAGGTGGGTAAAAGTTGTCAAAACTCCACGCCACCGCCCCCGCCTCAGCCCCCAGGGGTGTGACGGCGCGTAGGTGAGTACGCTGGGTGCGGTAGGAGGTTGCAAAGGTGTGAGCGCGCCCGGAGCACTCCGCGCGGCGTTAACCCCTTACCTTCCAGCAGCACTTCCTTGCCAGCGCGCTTCAGCGCCTGCACCGCCTCGTCGTGGGTGGCGTCCCGCAGGTCTGCCCCGTTCACCGACAGGATGGCGTCGCCCACGTAGAGGGCTTGGGTCTGATCTGCCGCCAGTCCCTTGAAGATCTTGCTGATGAGGATGGGCATCTTGTTCTCCTTGCCCCCCTTGATGCTGATGCCCAGCCCGCCCAGCTCCTGCTTCAGTACCTTCACGCCACGCTTCTGGTTCGAGATGGACTCGGGCACCTGCTCAGGCAGGTCGGTGAAGGCGGTGCGGACCCCGTCGGGCGAGTCCGGGGGCTGCACGCCGCCGGTGCCCGGGTGCCCGGCGCCGGCGCCCCTGCAGAACGAGCCATTGGTGGCGGTCCCGATGCCGTTGTACGCCGCAGCGCCCTCCTCGCAGCTCAGAACCAGGGCGTCCTCGCTCAAGTTCACCAGAACTTTGTGCCAGCGATCCCGCACCAAAACTTCCAGCAGCCCGCTCCGCTGCGCCCGGCCGCCTCCCCCGCCGGCCGGCCCCGCCGCCGCTGCCGCCGCCGCCGCTACCGCCATCTTTCCGGCATTCTTAAAATGCCATGTGATTGCAAAAGGGGGAAAAGTGGGGAAGGGCTGCCGGGGGCGGTCGCGGGACCCGGGGCGGCCAGGAGAGCACACTCCGCAGGGAGGAGGCCGGACGCGGGACTCCGCGCCGGGAGTTCCAGGCGCACTCCGCGGGAGTTGGCAGCCGCAGCCGAGCTAGTTCCCCCGCGCCCGATCCTGGGCGGGGTGGAGCAGCCTAAAAGAAGAAGGAGAGATAGAAACAGGAGAGAGGGAAAAAAATGAAACAGCTGCCAGTTGCAAAACCCCAAGCCCAGGGGAGCCGCGGCGCGGCGCAGCGCGGGGGAGAGCGGGTAGGAGGAGGCACGCTCGCCGGGAAGGGCGGGACCCGCCGCCGGGTGGCTGCTCACCTGTTCCAGCCGCCGCAGGCTCGGCGTGTGACCGCCCCGCGCCGGTCCCGACCCTCCCCGCCTCGCTCAGAGCGGCGACGCTGCAGGGACAGCTTCCCCCGGCGCCTTCTCCCCACCCGCCGGCCCTTCTCTACTCGCCCTTCTCCCCGAGCGCCCACTGCGCACCTCTGTCCGGTCTACGCGCCCTGCCACGACCCCCTCTTTCAGTGCTCCTGAGCCTCCTCCCGTCTCGCACCCCGGGATGAATTGTCCCTCAGTCCTAACCCCCACTGGATCTAGTTCCAGGTCTCTCCACTCTGGCTTCTTCAAGCTATGGCTCGGTTTCTCCTACTTACTTCTTACCTGTCTCTCCCTGCCGCGAGGACTCGCAGGTAGACTCAGACTGAGGCCCTGAGGTATCTAAGTCAAAAGGGAAGGCTGTCCCGAGAACCCAGAATTAAAGGTCAGCATTACCCCAGGGCCTCACACTTCCTCTTTTTTAGTGCTGGACGTCTTTCTGGCCAGTCTGGAGAGGAGTCTCTGCTGGCTGGGGTTTTCAGCAGGTCACTGTCTGTCCCAGACCCCAGGGACAAATGTTCTAACACATTTTATGCTCTGTGCTTCTGACCTCCTTCCCTCCTCCTCCCTCAAGTCACACCAGATGCTTCTTGTAACTTTCACTTTCTTCCCTAGATCCAGTATAGAAACTCCAACACTTAAGTCGTCCCCGGCATTGGATTGGATCTCAAAAGCTCCTTCAGGAGTTTTATCTAGAGCTCAAGCTGCACTTTTCCGGGGAAACAATATTATAAACATGGTACCTTCCGAGGCCAATCCAGAAAGGCCAATGTAACCTATGTCAGAGCTGAACCTGCCAAGTCCTTGTCTTTGACCTTCTCAATTTCTCCCCAGTCCTAAGCAGATCTCATGCAACTCCCCCAAGGGTTTCATATTCCCCATTTACAGCTCCTTTCCACCTCCCTCTCTGCCCTTTCCTCAAAACTAAAACAAAACGCACAAGTCTGCAAATCCCAAAATGTAAACCCAACTCAACAAGGTGTCAAGAGGCAAGAAATCTTACTGAACACATTCCCACTGATGTGTCATCATTGAATGCGCTCTTGATCTTCCAGAATGACATGAACTTTTCATTGAGGAGGCTTAAAAACCCAGACAAATTCCAAAAGGGTCAGTGATCCAGACAGGGTCACAAATAGAATGAAAACACTTGAACTAACTCTCTCTCTCTCTCTCTCTCTCTCTCTTTGTTTTTTATTTTTTTAAAGATTTATTTATTTATGCACACAAGCTGGGGTGTAGGCCAGAGGTATGGGGTGGTGAGAGGATTCACCAGAGACAGAGTGGGGAGCAGAACAGGCAGATTGACAGAAATACACTGCTGAGGAGAGCAGCAGGCGAGGCAGGAGAACTCTGCTGTGCCATGTGGGAAGCTCTCTGGCCGAGGATCAAACTCATGCCACAGTGGCTCTGCATAGCTTCATAGTGCTGCGCTTAACCTGTTGCGCCACCAGGGAGGCCCTCTTTCTTTCTGGAGGGGAAGTCATTTTAGGCCAGTGGGGGAGGGCTTGGATTCAAACTTCTGTTTGCAGCATCCCCTCCTTTCTTATATGTTTAAATTACCAGTTTTCCAAAAGCACTTTGTTCTTTCATGTAAAGGTAGCTACGGCAGGGAGGCAGCCCCAGGATCAGACAGGAAGCTGGCACACAGGAAACACTGGTGAGAAGGACACCAGCTGGAAGTGCCTCTGCTGCAGAGGCTGGACTCGCACCATTACTTGTCAGGGAAACTGGGGCCCAAGAGAGGGTCTGTATTCTAGTCCAACACACTAAGGTGGAGGCAGGCACTAGAATATGAATGTGAGGATATATAAATCCAAGCAGATTCGCCCCTGAACTGAAATTTTCCATTCACATCACCTGTGTCTTGCCTCTGGGGTCAAGCAATGTGGGAGGTCCAGGTATAAATAGAATTATTTATAGATTTGCCGTAAGAAATTGCAAACTCAGGGATGGGAATTTCTCAGGATCTCTGTGATAAGCATTAAGCACATATTTCCTGTGTATGGAACCTATGTGGGAAAGGGCTTGGTGAAACTGTCACTAGAAAGGAGACAAACACTGAATATTAGTAAGCCCGAGCCCTGCATGTTAAGCAGAGGGTTAGCTATTGGAATTATCTGTAGCCCCCACATTGTGAAAGTTTGTATTAAGCCAATTGCTTTTATGAAAGACCTACATTAACACTTGGGTGCACTAACTGCTACTAGAAAGAAATCCAGAGGGGATCTTCACCTTTTACAACAAAAGGGGAAAAGTGAAAACAACGCTCAAAATTTATCTTGTAGCAGCTGTTTGAAAGGCAATGCACACACTTGGAGCAGTGACACCTGAATCTAGATGCAGTTGGGGTCAGGACCCCAGAATCTCCTTCCCTCCTTCCTGCAGGCTGTGTATTTATCGTATTATTCCTGTTTTTACTCTGTGTCAGTATTATTGTAGGTCTTACATGATATTTGATATGATTTGCATGTTATTAGGGGGGCCTAGGAACACTCAAAAACTTTTCCATATAAATGAATGATAATTGCTCTTCTGCTTTATGCCATTTGGCTTACGGAATATTTCTGGGAATGCACTATTTCATATAGCGGGGGAAACCTGTACAATAGCTGCTCTCCAAAGTACTTTACATTCATTAATTTAATCCTCCCAGAAATTCTTAGGGATATGTACTATCATCACCACTCCCATTTCGCAGGTGAAAAAAGTAGACAGTTTTAACAAATGGCCTCAGTCGTGTAGCTACTAAATGCAGAGTCCAGATTTGAAGCCAGCTATAAAGAGTCTAGACTCTGAACGATCTGGAAAATACTCAGAGCCTATTAGCCATGTCCTTGGCTATGCTCACGTTCCACTGAGGCTGCCTTTCCCTGGGAGAGTAGCAGGGAGTGAAAAGGCCCTTCCTCCAGGCCCATGTAGAGGGCAGAGACTGGCTTTGCCTCTGGCCTCTCCTTTCCAAGCTTAGAAAACATCTGCCCCCCTTAATTGACACATACTTTTTTCAGACATATTAGTATGATGAACAGGTGACTGCCGTGGCCTTACTTGCCTAGAAGCTCAGCTTATTCCCCAGACAGCTCAGAATCTTCTTGCCTCTGACTAGTAAGGCTGCTTCTTCAAGGTAAAGGCATTTCTTGTTCTCGGTAGGATTTGGGACACCTGCCTTGGAGCCCATGTGTACCTCCAATCAGGGCAGCCCATACTCTCCTCAGGCTCCCCTTTTAAAGAAAAGTCACCAGGAAGGACTGGAGGGACTCATAACTTCCTGGTTTCATAACTGCATTTGAAGCTCAGAGCAGCTCCACGATGGACCCAAGACCACACGCTGGCTTCACGGCAGCTGAGTTATTCTGAAAACCAGTCCAAGTTTAGTGTTCCAGAAATCATACCTGAAATCCCCCCTTTTATACTAGTTTTGCTTAGCTCTGTCCCTGTTCTGTTTCCTCTTTCTTGCCTAAACTTTCGACTTCCACTTGACATCCTCTTGACTTCCATTTCCCACTCAGCCAAACGGAAATCCTCCTGCGGTGCCCCTTTCCTGCCGAGAGGCACATTTCCCTATAGCACTCAGACCAGAGCAGGGCACACCGGGGTCAGCCACACAGAGCCAAGGACATGTGAGTGAAGAGCAGCATGTGGCGGGAGGAGCAGTGTTCCTCCTCTCCTTCCACGCACCACCCCCATGCACCCCTATGTCTCAGGAACTGTTCCTGGTGCTGGATATGGGAGCAGACGAGCAATGACATGTCCTGCGAAGTGGGTGGTAGGGGAGATGGAGTCAGACTGCGAACACCTAAGATACTTTGGTGCAAAAGTAAATGCTAGGAAGAAAATAAATCTGAGTAATAGGGTTGAGAGTAATTGGGGGTGGCTGTCAAGAAAGCTTTTGTGAGAAGGTGACTTTTTGGAATGGACATAAAATAGGGGGGGGGGTGTCTTGCAAAGATCCATGGGAGAGGCTCCCTGGGAAAAGATAGCACCAGTGCGAAACACCAGGGGAATACCAAGTGTGCCGGTTCAAGGGACCGAAAGGAGGTCAGGATAGCTGGGGCTGTCCTGGGAGGAGAAGAGAGGGAGGGAGGAGAAGAAAGGGAGGTCAGGAGATGAGAGAGAGGCTGGACCAGATCACCAGTTAGGGCCATGGAAGATGGCAACATGGATCATCCTCCTTGTCCTTCTGAGCTTCAACTATTGTATATTTAGGATAATCAGGGACAGTCTTGATTTGATATATTACCTCCTAATATCTAACCAACACTTCTGTTGGTTAGAATACATGTTCCAATATTTAGTTTGGAAAATATGATCATGACACTTTCAACACTGACTCCTGAAGAGTAGGCTGAGCCTCTGCAAGGGGACTTGCTTAATATGAATAGAGAGTAGATCCAAGCTGAAGAGTGAAGAAGAAGCTATAGAGAGCTCCTTGATATTTGGGAGGACATTAGAGAAAAGAATGAGAGAAGAGCAGGCGGGGCATTTGAAACGCAAACCTCCGAAGGTGAAGCCTACCTTTACAAATAGGTATGGACTTTATGCTTACCAAGTACCTATTCTTATAAAGAGTTCAGGAAGGTGCTAGAAGCAGGACTGCCTAAGGACAGAAAGATAATTATACAGGAAGGTAGACATGTACACCCAGGGTAAATGGAGAAAGGGAGGCAGCTATAGAGCCGAGTGTATGTGAAGGAGTAAAAGTAGACAGCCACCAGCTTCCAACCCCTAATTCTGGCTCGTGACTCTTATTTTAAAGATGAAGCACTGAGACTGGGGGAAGGCTCATGAACAAGAGGCTGAGCAGGTTCTGTCTTTCTGGTGTGCCCCAGTTGGCTAACAGGTACATCATCAATTTCAAGTGGGTTGGCAACACCCTCACTGCATGGAGTTGACACTTACCTGGGCGGACCCTTGGTAAACGAGCTAGACCACCATCGCGCCTATCAGCCAGCCAGTTAGGTGAGAGTTATTTGCTCACTCTGTTTAGAATGTTGAAATGGGGACTTTTTCAGGAGCAGGGCTAGCCCAAGGCAGAATTTAAAGTACTTATGATGTTTATCTTCTGCCTTCTCTTATTGAGTTCTAACCCTTATTCTTTGTTCCATAACTTCTGCATTGAAGCAAACCTTATACCGGTCTTTCAGTATCTATTACATAAATGTGTCACTTTTCCTAAGGGATTATATTTGATCCTATTTTACAACTGTAGAATGATAGCTTAGATCCCATTTTAAAGCCATGTTGTGCAAAATGGTTCTATGAAATCATGGTAGTAAGATCGCTCACCATATACTAGAAACCTTAGCAAATTGGCCTGATTAGGCATTCAAGGTGTCTTGATGTGACAGTATAGAGGAACAAATCAGTTCCTTCCATACACTTCTTCAAAATAAAATGGATAAAATAGATATGATTTAGGATAACTATTTCAGGATCTTTCAAAACTATACTTCAGACTCCAAAAGAGTTTGCTTATTATTAAATTACTTTCAGAACCCGTGGAATCAGAGGTCTGAATGTGAGGGAAACTCTTTTGTCTAACTCTTTTACACACCATCTTCACCTCCTTTACCGAATCATTCCTGTGTGCTCTCTTTGATCCATGAGAAACTCACTTCCATACTCTAATTTTTGTTCATTATAGCTTATTTTTTGTTCAATACCCAATTTTCTCCCTCCTGCTGCTGTACACCCCCAGATAATCTCCTTGTTAACTCTTGGTGCTGAACTCCTAGTCCATCAGCACAGCTATGGATCTTTTATGCTAGATTGATTCCCCATCTCTTTCTTCTACTCCTTAACTCTACCTGAAACTTGAACTATTTCCCAAAAAACACATCTCTCAACCTACTGCAGTCTCTGGTGAGAGCCTCACTTTCTTCCACTGCTCTGAAGTCTCTCTACAGTTGCACCAATAGCTCTGATGCCTAGTAATACTTCCAGATCATGGGATGTTTATGGTCTTTCATTTTTTTCACCAACTCAAATGCAAACTCTAGCACTTCAAATTACATTCTATTTTTTCCCCTAAATTCCTACCAATCCGGACAATTTGGGCTGATTTACACTCTTGGTTGATGTTATTCCATTTTAATGCCCTCCTGCGCTATCACCAGCCAGACATAGGTATCATTAAGGAAACATCAGTGTGTTCTTCCCCAAAGTAGACTGGTGATTTGGAAATATTTCCTTCACTTCTAGACCTCAGTTGAGCCTGATTTTTATTCTAATTTCGTAGATACACAGATACTAGCAAGGATTCATACCCAATCAAATGGTGCACAGTATTTAGATTCTAAAATTTAGATGTTATACTAAGGGAGCACTCCCTTGTGGTCATCGTAGACAAATTGAGCTTCATGAAAAGGAAGGTTTCGAGAATGAGGTAAGAGAAAAAAGCAGGGGGCCAGCGTGTACAAAGGCAGGAAGAAAGGAATGCCCAGGTTTTCTTCACTGAACAGCGAGGTGATTAGATTAAATGGGCACGGGAAAGAAGTAAGACAGGGAACTAGTGAGAAGAAAAAGCATTTGACTCAAAAGGGCCAACTGACATTAAATGCCAAACCAGAAATCCGTGATTCACACAGCCGCTCTGTGCAGACAAGGGAAAGGCTGATCTCGATTACAACTGGAATGGACACTAACACACAGTATGTTTTCAGATTGTACACAACCAAGCCCTGCCACTGGCGTCCACTGGGTTCATGTGCCCAACTTGGATTCCAGGAAGAAAAGGGCTCTTTCCGCATTTCGGTTAGAAGAAAATCCAGAGGAAGAAAGAATTCAGATGATACAGCCAGGGTCACGTGTCCCCTCTGGTGGCCATCAGCAGATGCCATGGTGGTGGCAGTTCCCACGACAGTGCCATGGCTGAAATGGGATTGAAAAGTTATTCACCAAAATAAAGGGATGTATTTGCCAGAACTTGGAAGGCAACGGGCTAGGCCAGACTAAGTGATGATTCTCTGCTACAGATAGTTTAGAACATATCTCCCCTGTCTGTGGAGTTTAACCTAAAGGGACTGGGAGGTCACTGATTTTTCCTAATCAAGGGAGAGATGTAAGGAAAATAGATACTGGGGTGGGGGGTGGGGATTACTCTGTTAATAGAATGAGGAATGAGTTTGTTGGGAAAGACTGAAGTGCCTTAGCATGATTTCTTGCACACTACAGACTCACAAGTCTCTGGGATACTGAACTCAGGAAAATAACTTAGAAAGGTGGTTCAATAGCCTAGACAGAGAGAACTAAGAATCTGTACTATGCAAAAATTACAATGATTTAAGGATCTAAAAGATTGTAATAATTTACTGAATGGAGAACTAAGAGGATGAGATGTCAGTGAAATAATAACTAGCTTTTATTAATCTTTACACTATGTTAGGCCCTATAAGTATATAAGGTAATTGATTGATTCCAAACTGCAACAAATTCATATATGAAATGTCCCATATTACAGATGAGAATGTTGAACTCAAGAGATGCACACTTCTTGTAAGCGTTTGAGTTAGGATTCAAACCGAAGTCTAACTTAAATTCTCTTTGACTTCAAAGCTCATGCCATTCATTCATTCATTCATTCAGGGAAGAAGAGGACTCAAATGATGGAGAGATAGCTTTATCTTCATTTAAGCATCTGGATCAAGCTCTGCCTGAAGCCTGACCTTTCTCTGGACTATTAAGTTATATGAGTCAAACTCATGGATTTGCTTAAGTGAGTATGAATTGAGAGTTTTTCATATGAAACAATCTTCTTCCACCCTCCTACCACCTCTAATACCCCCTTGGCCCACTTTTTCTTTCCCACCCTTTTCACCTTAGAAACCTTCCATCCATTATTTTATAATTAATTTGCTTTTCCAGTTCATCTTCTATGATTCCTTGCTTGACCCAGGTATATGAAAATGTTCAATATTTGTCCTTTTTTGGTACATATCCATGTACAAATGTATATGCTTTACTACATAAAATTCCCTTGAACTCCTTCCATTTGGCTGTAAATAGTAACATTTCTTCTTTCCTTATAGCTGAAGAATATTCCATTATGTGGCTATAGTACATATTCTTGATCCAGTCCTCTATCAGTGGGTGCAGAAGTTGCTTTCCAGACCTAGGTATTGTAAATAATGCTATCAAAAACACTATGAAGCATATAGTATTTTTGAGTTGATGGTTTCATGTTCTTTGGACCTACCTTAAAAAACTAAAAATGGAAATATCTTATGACCCAGCAATCCTACTTTTGGGCAAAGCTGATACCTTTTAACTGTTACCTTAAACTGGGTATGAGCTTACATGACCAGCAAGTAAGTGGTCAGCTTATCAAGGGGTGGCTTGGGTTCCTTTTAGATCCATTGAGGTTGAAGGAATGATAGAGCAAGTAACAGGTAGCATCCTAAAGACACCGAAATCCAGGAGTTGGATAAAGGCATTTTGGTATCATTGGTTTTGATGAATCTAATGTGATCAAGGAAGAAATTTTAGGGCGAAAACAGCGGCTCAAAACAGTGGCATTTTGGAAATGATAGCAAGAAAAGGAAAAATCAAAACGGTGGCTTGGAAAATGTTGAAAAGCAGAATTGATACGGTCTGGAAATCCATTTGGATATGGGGAGCAAATGAAAGATTGATTATAGAAAGAGCAATTCATAACTATATGCTTATGTTTGAATTGCTTCTGTGCATAATTAATCTAATTATATAAAAACACCCCCAATTAGCTGAAAAACTTGGAAGCCCAGGGGCAGAAGACACAGTGAAAGGCAAAGGGCTTCTGCCCTACTTCTGAAATGAAAATTCAAGCCCTCTGAGGTATCACAAGACACTGTTTATATACAGTGTCCACTGGGCCCAATGCCAAGAAGGTCATTAATGCCCAAGAGCTGCCATCTGCCTGCTGAAGAGACAAAGGGAAGCAGAGAGAGGAGAAGCAGATAATCCCAGGCAGCTGCCTCCTTTTCCCATCTCCATGGGTGTAGATATTTTGCACTGCAGGATCAAGGGATTGTGGTAGGAGAAAGCCACAAGAACAGAAGAGCAAGTTCTAGAATAAAATGGCAGGAGTAACCAAAATATCTGGACTAGAAACAGTGAGGAAATACTTTCCTAAGTGATCTAAAGGGAAAAAAACAAATCATCATCACAAGGGACTAGAATTTATAATTTTCATCTATTTCTGTTAAGTGTTCATTTCTCCAGGGCAGACACTATATTTAGGAATTTATAGCTATTATAGAGTTAGGAGCTTTAAGGTAATATCTACAGTTACACACAAACTTTTCAGGGAATTAGATCCACCTGGAAGATTTTTTTCAAGACAGTTATCAAATTAACAAATTCCTTCAACATTTATTGGCATGTAAACTTCTAAAATGAGGAACTTTTTTTTTGTTGCTGCTGCTTCTTAATTTCACTAGAACAGAGAATGTTATTTAATGTGTTATAATCCATGACTAATGACTAACATTATTTTGTTTTCTGCTTAGATAGCCCAAATTTGGCCAGAATAAGCCTCTCTTCAGGTTGACTCTTGTGTTCTTTTAAGAGGTCTGAATTGTCTTTAAATACCTGTGTGTGTGTGGCGGGGGTGGGGGTGGGGGCGGCTTTCTGGTATAATAAGCTATTCCAGGAAGGATCAACTTGTATTTTTATCTGACTGGTCCTAAGAGCAGTCATTCCTTCCAGAACCCTGGCTCCTTTTAGTAAATATAATAATATTTTTAGTAATATTTTTAGCAATATTTTAGTAAATATAATAATATTTAAATATAAAACCAAGATCTGGAGACTAAATATGCTTCTTTCAACCGTGGGAGTAGGAAGGTAAGAGTTCATCCTCCTATTTCCAATTCAAATTCAACATCACAAGTTACTTTCTTACCTTTCCTTTCTCCATTGTACCTCCCAATATAGGAGAAGTTTGGTTTTCAAAAATTTCAGTAGATTTGCTGTACTGTGTCCTACAAAATAGAAATAAAATGTTTCAGAACTACTAATACTATTCTAATAGCAATGCCAACTGCAAGCCTACTTAGTAAGTTCAACATTTCTTTGCAGTTCCTTTTGTCCTTAGCATATATTCCAGTCAAGGTGCACAGAGTACAGTGTAAGTGCTTGATATAATCTGCTATATAAATATCTAGATATAAGAAGACAGGCAGATCAAGGTGGTAGGGTATTCTAAAAGTCTCCTGGGCACCTAAAAATGTCAAATCATGGAAAACAAAAAACAGGGTGGCATTTTCTAAACAAAAGGAAGATAAAGAGACATGAAAACAAAATAAAAAGCAAGTTCTTGTATTGGCTCATCAAAGGAAAACTGCAAGGACATTCACTGTGGCAAATTTAAAATTTTTAAATATAGACTGTGTATTTGATAATATAATTGCATCAATGTTGATTAAATTCCTTGGATGTGATGATGGTGTTGTGGTTGTAGCATGTCCTTGTTCTTAGAACACATGCATTGATGTGTTTGGGGGTGAAATGATGTCAGCAATTGAGTCTCAAATGGAGAAACAGAGGAATTATCAACAAAATATAGCCAGCTATGAACTGACTTTCAGATACAGAGAGAAAAAAGGAGAAAGACATCATGAGGCCAATAGAGCAAAATTAATAAGTCAATCTAGTGAAAGGTAAATAGGGGTTCTTTGCACTATCCTTTCAAATTTGGGGGTAGGTTTAATACTTTTCTTTTTCAAAATAGAGTTGAGAATAATAATGCAGACACCTAAACCTCAACCCAAAAGATTCTGCTCTTGGGTAGGACCTGCAAACCCACCTCTTACCAAGGGTGTTCTGATGCAGGCAAGAGAGCATTTTAAGAAAGACTCAGCAGACAGTAGGTTTCACAGATGTGGAAGCCCAAGGTGAAAGATTTTCTAAGGTCACCTAGTCTTGGAGGCAGAAGCCAAGGCTAAAATTTCCTTCTTCTAAGGAATCAGTGACTCTGATGAATCAAGTCAAAGAAAATAGTCTCTGTCCAGTACGGATTTAATAATTGCAGGATAATGCAAGTGGCAGGGGAGAGGAAGCAGAAGGAAGCTACTTAGTATTCTCTGATTCTCAGGCACTTCCAGACACTTTAACTTTCGTCATCTTGAGAGCTTGTTTGGAGGTGCTGGTAGGAGAGCACAACTACTCCTGTACCTTTGACCTTCATTTCTATTGGAGAAAGTCATCCTCTTCCATGCATGCCACCTGGGGAGCTTCCTTCAGGAGAGATACACCGGGAACAGTGAGGGGGGAAAGGGAACACCCACAGAGCCAGCTGATCAGCCCAATCAACCCTGGTGATCAGTGGGTGACAGATGTCTCAGCTAGATCACCTTCACATCCATTCACTTTTGTAGTCTTTCCAAGAAACTTGCAGGTATAGAAGGATAATCTGATTTTTTAATGTATGAAGAAACTGAAGCAAAGAGGCTAAGCAATTGTGAGTCAAGTTGCCTAGATTTGAGCCCCAGCTCCCTGAATCACTGACTCTGTGACACCAGGAAACATTTTTCAGTTTTTAAGTCTCAGTTT
Organism: Scalopus aquaticus; assembly: GCA_004024925.1. NCBI lineage: Eukaryota > Metazoa > Chordata > Mammalia > Eulipotyphla > Talpidae > Scalopus > Scalopus aquaticus. Next base: position 66,701 of record PVIJ01006893.1, on the reverse strand, counting down.
GCTTGCTTGTAAAATATTTGTTTAAGAAATATTTTTATTGGGCCTCCCCGGTGGCGCAGCATTTAAGCGCTGCGCTGTGGAGCTGTCGGCAGCGGCGACGCGAGTTCGACGCCCGGCCAGGGAGAATCCCACATGGGGCGGCAGACCTCTCCTGCCTCCCCCGCTGCTCCCCTCAGCAGTGTATTTCTGATCTACCTGTTCTGCCCCCCACTCTGTCTCTGGTGAACCCTCTCGCCGCCCCACGCCTCTGGATCTGTACCCCAGCTTGTATGTATAAATAAAATAAAATCTTTTAATAAAAAAAAAAGAAATATTTTTATTTCATAGGATTACTATATGGATTAAGTAAAACAGCGTATGCAAGGCACCTGACACAGGACTCACATAGAGTGAAAGAGTGCTCAGTAGATATTAACTAGTCTTTCTAAGTTCAAGACACTAGTACTAGCAAGCAGTAAACATTTTAGCTAAAGGGTATAGCATAAGACAAGAGGACAAAGAATCTCTATTTAGTGAAATAAAAAGTGTATAGCAAGGAAATTCACCGTGAGTTCTCTTTTTATTTCTCTTCTCATATTCTCTTTGCCTGCTCCTGTCATTCCTAAAACAAATCGAATGCCTTAGGATATTTTACTTTCTGCCTAGCTACCCCAAATTTTAACCAGGATGTATATAGGAATTGTGTATGTGATGCTGAAGATTCGTAATCAAGTATAAGGGTTGGCAAACTATAGATCATGCTCCAGCTGCTGTTTTGTAAATAAAGTTTTATTAGAACACAGCCATGTGTTTGTCTATATATTACATATGGCTGTTTTCACTCTACAATGGCAGGGAGGATTAAGTCATTATGACAGACTGTAGAGTCTTCTAACATTTGACTCCACTAACCATAAAGATGGTAAAAAATATAAAAATTTAAAAAAAATTAAGCTGGTCCTTTACAGAAAATGCATACCCCTGATCTGGTGTATTAAAATGCTGAAAAAGGGCTGCAACAACTTTAGATGCAGGAGAAACTGGAAGTCCTGTCAGGGACACTGGTCTGGCAAATAGCAAGCATTCAATCCATGGTAGTTATTATATATAAAAGAAACAAGCAAGGGAATTAGAAACAACATTTGAGAGGGTTTCCAATATGTTTTCACATGCAATATTCATACCAACTCTGTGAAGCAGAAGTCACCAAGGTTTCATAAATAAGAACTTGGAACACAGAGAAATAAAGAACCCAACTCAAGGTCAAGTCAATTTGGGTAGAAAGATTGGAATTCAGGCACACGTTTAACAAACCCCACATCCTGTCCCTTTTCTTTTGGGCTACTCTGGCACCTTCGTCACATTTTAGACTTCAGTTGATTGAAACTCAGATTTTACACCCATGGTCTTCTGAGTAAGAACATTTAAAATCAGTTTTAAAGGGAAGATCCTAAGAGGATCAACTTCTATTCCAAAGAGTGAGTCTTTGGCAACCCTAACATTGCTGTGCTTTAAACTGTATCCCACAGGCTTTCTGAAAGGTTAAAAAACAGTGGCAGTTTCTTTTAGTGTCACTAATACCAATGCCCCCAAGTAAAAAGTAACTTTAGATTATGGTCAGAACAAAAGAGCCCTATGCTTGCACGAAAGCTAAGACACTTTATTGCCATTTATTTTCTTTCCAGGAAGTCAAGCAACTGGTAAATTTGCTTTGGTATTGTTGAGGATTTCTTTTTTCTTTTTCTTCTTCTTCTTTTTTTTTTTTCTGAGAGCTCGTTTTGCCCAATAAAACTTATTTAGAATGAACTTGATCCTGTCAGAAAAAGTTCATTATAATCATGGAGTTCTTAAGTTCATTTAGGGCTTAAGTTATTATAATTCTACTTTGAGGGAAGGAGAAAACTATGACAGCAGAATGATGATGATGATGATATTACAATGATGATCAAGATGATAATCAGTTTTCTTGAAATACTCCATACTATAGTTTTCTATTTGATTTTTTCAAATTTTGATGGAGACCTCAGTATAGAAGAGATGTTTCTCTATTACAAGGAAAACGATGCAGGGACCATGAAAAATGGCCCCAGTTTTGGGCAATGATCAGTGGTGAAGATATGGAAACCTTGAGTGTTCAACCTTCCTGAGAAGGGCCAGCACTGCTCATCCCCAGCCAGCAATTTTGTCATTTATGAAAACCCAAGTGTCAGATTTTCTAATTTTCCAAGACAGTCAAGGAATATACTTTAAAATGACTTCTTTTTTTAATTTGGTTCAGCTGTTACGAAAATACAAAAATGAACAAGTATTGGCAAGCATGTGGAGAAAAAGGAATCCTATGTACTGTTGGTGAGGATGTAAATTGGTGCAGACGCTATGAAATAGAATAAGGAAGATCCTCAAAGAATGAAAAACAGAACTCATATGGTCCAACAATCCCACCTCTGGGTAATTACCTGAAAGAAATGAAATCAGTATCTTCAAGAGTTATATTTATTCCCATGTTCATTGGAGCATTATTCGTAACAATCAAATTACGGAAACAATCAAAGTGTAGATGGATGAAAGAATAAATAAAATGTGTATACACATGTAATGAAATATTATTCAACCATAAAAAAGAAGGAAATGCTGCCATTTGTGACAACATGAATGAAACTTGAAGGCATTCTAAGTGAAATAACTGAGAGAGATAGATGCTTCCACATACTAGAGGATTGTTCTAAAAGAACCTGAACTCATAGAAACTGTTGATAGATAGTTACCAGAGGCAAGGAGTGGTATAGGGAATGGGTGAAGATAGTTAAAGGCACAGAGGTTTAAATATGAGATGAGCAAGTTCATCTACAAGGTAATCTAATATATTATACATAATTGTGAGTATAGTTAACAAAATTGCACTGTCTACTTGAAAGTTGCTAAGAGAGTAGGTCTTCAAAGATCTCAACATAAAAGAAAAAAATAACTATGTGAGATGATGAATGTGTAACTAACCTATTGTCGTAATTACTTCATAATATGTGGCTATATTGCGAAGTAATATGTAATGTAAATAATCATATTGTCCACCTTGAACTTGCACAATGTTATATGTCAATTATTTCTCTATAAACCTGGAAAAATTGGCTCATATTTGTACAAAATATCCTTGGACCTACAAATAAAATAAGAAACAGCCCACCAAAGACTCAGGCAAGATGGGTTTAGTCTTTAAATGACGACTTTGTACTTCTCAGTGGAAGAAATTGAATTGGAAGATCTAGATTTCTTTACCAGTCTCTATGAAATTTGGACATGGTAAGTCTATCCTCACAATGCTGACATGATCTCTCATTATTGAATTAAATGACATGGGTGCGGAGCTCCAAGGACTAGCCTTCCCTGTTCAGACAATAATGTAATGCTACAAGGTAGGCTTTTCTTGGGGAACTAGTCAGCTGGCCTTCCTTCCAGATGATAGTTTTCTCTTTCAACCTAGACCAGAGAGGAAGCTATTGACAGAAATAAGATGGGACACACTTTTTTCTACAATATGGTTCAACTCTATACTAGACATTTTTATATTAGGTTCTCGCAAAAAAATTATGAACAACTATAATATATCTTTCACTTCTTTCCAAACTTCCCATTGGCATGAGACAAACACTTCCACAGACTTGCAGCAAAAGATAAGGGAAAGGAAACAAAAATATTATCCAAAAGCACTAAAAATGGGACTTGTATAGAGATGTAGTTTGTATTTACTTGAATCTATACAAGTTTCAGAATTCTCTTCACTTTATTTTCTCTGTAAATATAGTCAACCCAGGAGACATTTCTGGGTAAATACCTGGACTTGCTCCTAATAAAACAACATTTTAGAAATTAACTTTATCTACAGCAGCTTAATCCCAGGTGCAGGGGCAGAGTTTAAGGAACAAGCCCTCTAGTTATCGGCAGCCTTGGGAATCACAACTTGACCTTCAGTCTTCAGGAAAGGAGCAGACTATGTACACATTTCAAGACCAAATTCTAACAGTGCTTGGAGAATCAGCCTGCCTCATTCTTCCTTTCCTAAGTAATCATAAATCTATTTTGCCCAACCATCCTCAGGTCTTTCAAACCCAGGGGAGGTATGAAAATGTTTTCCTATAGGTGATGGCAATTGATCCTCAGAATGATCTGGAAAAGTAGAGAGGTCAAGTATTTTTTAAGCATCATTTACTGACAAGGTCATGAAAGCTTAGCAAGGTTGTGTGACTTCACCAAGGTTACTATAGCTCAGGTTTTCTGAGTGAAACATGAACGTTTTCATCCATATCTAGAGAATCATTACTCTAAACAAGAGTGTGCCAATTCAATGGAGGCCATCAATTTTCAAACTCAAATCACATTTCCCTTTCATGTTTGACCTCGATATTATGTAAATACTCCAATAACTTCATAAACAAACATTGCCTACTCCATCAACAGCCTCGCTACTCACTTTACTGGGGTTAAAGACCATAGGATGTGGTTTCTGTTCCCAAGGGTTGGACAATTTGGATTTGAGAGGAAAGAATCACATGAAACTGCCAGAATATAAAAGTAAAACTAAGAATAATGGGTCTCATAGCGTGAGTCAAGCACAGAGCTAAGTACTTTACATAGATTATCTGATTTAATCCTTGGAACAACTCTCCAAGGCAACTATGATTATTCATCTCACAGTGGAGGAAACTATTAAGTAACTTGCCCAAGGTCATAGCTGGCTAATGCCAGAGCTGGGAGTCAACTGCTCTTTGCCCAATGTCAAAGTCCTGGAGAGCTCTCCCATGCCCTTCTGACTCCCTGAATACACAGGAGTCCATTGTGCTGGGCCTGAATACTCGGGTGCCCAGGGAAGTGTAGAACTGGGCACCCTTAGAGAGGGGCAGGGCCATAGAAGTGAGAGCCCCGTTGGAACTTGAACGAAATGGTGAGCATAGATTTGAGTAGGCCCCTGGTGAGAAGCCGGCATAGCTAGGTTGGAAAAGCGTGGCTAATGTTTGGTGACTGGTTGACACTGTGTGATAGCAAGTCCCTCTCAGAGGTCAGCTCACTTACTTGGCTTGAGGGCCCTAAGTCAAGCACCATGTGTTCTTCAAACTGGATTTATAACTGTGGCTCTTTGTTCTGAAGAGGAATCTGTTGCCTTGCCAAGTGCCCTAACTTCCTGAGTTCAGGTATCCCTGACATAGATAAAAAGCAAGATTTTGCAACACCCATTGGAGAAGAGGGGAGGGGCTTCCCTGAGTAAGGAAGAGTGGTTTGAACGATGCCTTTTCCTGGGGGGTGGTAAGGAGCATTTAAGAGACCTCAGGAGGGCGTCAGCCACTCTTGTTTCACAGCACAGAGTTTCTCACGGGATCTTGAAAAAGTGATTTAAATTTTGCACCTACCAAAATCATGGCCCACAGACATATTTTACTTGAAAAGACAGAACATGGTTTTCTGGGCTCTACTGTCCTCTGTAGTTCAGAGTTATAGTGGGGGCTGGGAGGGGATGCCAGGAGCTCTGGGAAATGTATTAACCCCAATCCATCTTGTGAGCGACAGATGCCCCAGGCTGAAGGACCCTGCCCCTCTCAGTCATTCCCAAAGAGATTCAACCTGACATCGGATGACAGTGGACACAGGACTCGCTGGGCATTCTGCAGAGCCCTCATACAGAGAGAAGGTTTCTCACTAGGTGCTGCGAGGACTCTGGGTGAGGAGGACTCCCAGCTGCCCAGGGTCAGATAAGCTATTCCTCTGCCCCTGGAGGAGCCATGGCTTAGGAAAAGAAGGGCTGCCATTATCTGTTCTGTCCCCTAAATCTCCTGGCTGGGTGTATCCAAGGCATTTGGAGCCAGATCACTCAGGTCCAGATGCCACCTGAATGGCTGATGTTAGAACTCAAAAAGGGATGGAGTGTCAGCAGAGTTTCCTATGTGAGGCTTCAGAGAAAGGCAGCAACTTTGAGAAAACAGCAAGAGTCAAACATAGGAAGGACATAAACAAAATAATGGGACATAAACGTCCCATTAAAAAAAAATGATAAATTTAAAGGGAAAAAAAAAACCTCCTCAGACTTACAATGAAAATTTAAACAGTAAAACATTGTTTTTTTAATCTTTCATGTTGGCAATTATTTAAGTAGCTTGATAATACTCAATCTTAAAGATAGTGTGGGTAGATAGAACTTGCATTTCTATCAGTGTATCAGTGGACTGTATATTAAAACAACTACTGAGAGAGTTTTTCAGCATTATCTAGGTTGTACGTACACTTTGACCCAGCTATTCTGTTTTTGGGAATTTTTCTGACAGATATACTCACATAGTACACAAAGGGACCATGCAAAGAAGTTCATTTCGGTATTTTTTTTTTTTAACAACCAAAGATATCCCTGAATAGAGAATGCTTTGCAAGCATTTTTAAAGATGTCAAAATAACAGTCAAAGATACAAACTTCTAGCTGTAAGATAAATAAGCTCTGGGGATGTAATATACAACATGGTAATTATAGTTAACAGTACTGTACTGCATACAGGCTTCCTCCATTATCCAAAAGTACACATTCTTATGAAACTTTCTGTAAGTCCAAATGGCATAAAGTGAAGAAGGGGAGAACAGATTTTAGGGTAAGCAACCAGGAGTGCTGCCAAAAATACCCATCCCTGGGTCAAAGACAGAGTTCCCATCTCATAGTTTCAAAATACCAAATGGTAGTCTACTTGAGATTTTGACCTACGCAAGAGACATTCTGAGGGCTGAGGCAAGTGTGTAAGCAGATGCTGATCTGGTATAAAAGACTCTCAGAAAGGGTGGACGTGCTCTGCTAGTGAGGTCTACCCTTCACAATCTTTACAAGAGTCATATCATATCTGTACTTTGACAACCTTACTTTATTTGAATCTTTCCTATAAGAAGCTACCTGCACTACAATGTCTACGAGAGCCTCTAACTTCTCATCTTTAGAAAATAGAAGGAATGCCCCAGGACTCACCCCACACCTCCATGTGTTAAGGAACAGAGTCACTTTTTAAAGTCATCACTGTACTTGCCATCAATCTTCCCATATGGAATTCTGAAGGAATGAACTTCTTAACTCAGAAGGATGTGTGGGGAATAATGAGGAAGAAAAGCAAAGGGGGCTGGAAGAACAAGAAATTAAAGTTCTGCCAAATATTTCAGAGTCACAGCAGGACAGACAGTCTGTAATGGTTTCTAATTGGCACCCGCTTAGGCCATAACATTCTTTCTTTCTGCAAAGTGGCACTTTGGGAAGGTGAGAAATTACTTTCCACCTTGGAAAACATCAAAGAAAATCTAGTAACTCGAACGTCAATAAAAACAAAATAAAGTCAACAAAGATCCCAGCCATCAAAAAGGAGAGGAAAGCTACAAGGAAGAATCAAAGAAGAATTTGGGTATATAGATTTCCTCTGCTATTCAGAAGGAACGCATTCTGTGAAACCTTTCTGAAGCCAAAATGGTGTGAAGCGGAAGAGAAATTACATTAATTTATATGGAAAAAAATATTTTAGGCATTCCCAGACCCCCCAAAATAACTGATCAAGATCATATAAAATTCCACATAAAACCTACAATAATACTATTGTAAGAGCAGGAATGATATGATGCTTACATAGTCAGTAGAAAATAGTTCCAAAGAAAGAGCTTGGCAATGCCAGTCTTGCTGTTCACTGCTTCTAGAACAGCTACTGCAAAACAAACGCTGAATGCTATTTTTGCTTTTTACCATTTGTTGTGAAAGTAAAAACTATCTTTTGATTTCTTTTGGTTAGCAGAACCAGGTAATAATCTAGGTCTTTCATAAAAGTGAAAAGGCTTTACTTGAATTTTCAAAAATGACTTAGAGCAAGGGCTGACAATCAGCGACCCTCAGACCACATTTGTTTGAATGTGACCTGTTTTTATGTGGCTAACAATGGATTTGGCATTTTTAAATCATTGGAAAAAAATCGAAAGAAGAAGAATGTTATTGATTCTGAAAAAATTATATGAATTCATATTTCAGTGTACATAAGTTCTATCAGAACACAGCCACACCCCTTGATTTATATTGCCCTGTGACTGTTTTCTTGCTGAAGTAGCAGTTGAGAATAGTTGCAATAGAGATTGCATGGCCTACAAAGTTTAACATATTTACTCGGTGGCCCTTAACTGAAAAAGTTTGTTGAATCTGGATTTAAAGTACTCCCCCAAATGCATACCTCTCTACTTATCATTTAGAAGTTATATGAGCTTGGAAATTTTTAATTTTTGACTTTCAATTTCATCATGGTTCAAAGGTGAGCAACATTAATCTCTTTCACAGATATTGTTGTAATTAAATCAGATCATTTATGTAAAGCATTTTCCTTGAAGATGATTCATTGTCAATAAATGGTAGTTACTTCAGTTATTTATTGTTTTGATGGCTAAATTTTAATTATTGTTTAAGTCTCAGCTTGTTTCTTGAGCTTCCCTTAAGCCCTTCAAAATGAATTGTCTTTCTTCTTTGTTCTCTTAGTATCCAGTCTTGATATCTGTCATTACTTATAACATTGTATTTTAATTATATGTTGAGGTACTTGAGTCCTACCTACTATGAACCATGAGTTTTTTGAGTTAAGAGATGATCACTTACTGGTATTTGTATTCCCTTTAGCTACTACTATGAACATAGTAGTATTAATTTTTAAGGGGATCCCCCAGCAAGGTTAGAGACTGTGGTTTCCTAACGCTGCCCTCCAGGATTATATACACCTACACATTCCATCACAGGTACCGTTGGGTCAAGACAGTGCCCACTCTCTCACCCCCAAGCAAAACTGACCCAATAGCTTCTGCAGAATGGACTTCTCCCATTCCTTCTTCCAAACACCTTCATTAGATAAGTCAGTTCTTTTGTGGTGAGGAATGAATGTGAGGGTGTGAAGGGAGGCCAGGGAGTTACTGTGGGGTCATATGAAGTCATGGAAGATGATGTTCTCCCTTACCTAGTGGCTGTTCTTTATCTGAAAATCTAATGAATGACTTCCATATGATGGGGCTCTCTAGTATCTAACTGTCTTCCTTTGTTCTAGAAATTTGGCATTCTTGCCTTATGGAAACCAATGGTATCCTTTAGGCACTCATGTAAGCTATACAGTTGGGTGGGGAAAATTAGTAAGGCTTCCAGTCTTTCAATATTTCCCCAACATTTATCTATTCAAATGACAGAGCTTTGTCTAACAAATGAATATATGTATATGTTTGTGCATACTCATACAAACATACAAGCAAAAAATAACATTGATCCACACTATACACATATACACATCTATATGTCTCTATGTCTATGCATCTATGTATCTATGTATCTATGTATCTATCTATCTATCTATCTGGTACTAGTTAATTTTTTTACTTGGATCATGTAGAATTAAGAGCAGAATGTTGTTCCTTTCCCATGAATGGGCCCTGACTAGGAGGAGTTATTGCAGGACAATAGGGAAATAAGGGAAAGGATAGAAGTGTTGTATTAGAAAGATGGTTAAATTAGGAGAACACAAAAGAGTTCACACACTAAGTGATATCTGAAAGGCACTTTGAAGGAAAAATTGGGAATGGTGTCTTGGGTCAAGGTGAAGAAGGGCTTTTTTTTTTTTTTTTAAGATTTATTTATTTATACATACAAGCTGGGATACAGGCCAGAGGTGTGGGGCAGCGAGGTTCACCAGCAACAGAGCAGGGAGCAGAACAGGCAAATCAGAAATACACTGCTGAGGGGAGCAGTGGGTGAGGCAGGAGAGGTCTGCCACACCATGTGGGATTCTCCCCGGCTGGGCGTCGAACTAGCCTCGCTGCTGCCGACAGCTCCACACAGCAGCGCTCAACCACTGAGCCACCAGGAGGCCGGGCTTTTATTTTTTTAAAGATTTATTTATGCATACAAGCTGGGGTATAGGCCAGAGGCATGGGGCAGCCAGAGGGTTCACCAGAGACAGAGTGGGGAGCAGAACAGGCAGATGGACCTAAATATACAGCTGAGGGTAGCAGCAGGCGAGGCAGGAGAGGTCTGTGGCTCCACCTGGGAATCTCCCCCGCCTCTCCTGCTGGGCATGGTGGCAGCTGCCAACAGCTTCACAGAGCAGCGATTAACCGTTGCACCACCATGGAGGTCCAAGAATGGCTTTTTAAGAGGAGAAGGTGTTCTCAAAAGAAACTTAGAATTAAAGGCCAGAAGACTAGCAAGACAATGAGGAGAGAATGTATCAAAATTACTAAGTGAAGCAAGAACTTCAACAGTGGTCAATAGTGCTCTATCTTGGTTAAGAGATCAAGTAAGACAAAGACTGAAAATGTGCTTATTGGAATTAGCAGCTAGGAAGGTACTGGTAACCTGGGCAACAACCTCTTCAAGGCTTTGTGGGTAGAATGGGGGGCATCATAATGCAGTAGGTTGAAGACTGAAAAGCAGCAGCAGACTTTTTATTTATTTATTTTTTATGATGGTGTGGGGGAAATAGTGACTGGATAGTAGTTAGTAGGAACTTGTATTTATAGGCTGATTTATTGTTTATTTTAATAGAATGGTCTTAGGTTGCTTATATGTGGAGGAAAGAGAGTGAATAGAGACAGGATGAAATAAGGAAGAGACAGAATCATCAATGGAGGAAGCTTCCTGAGGAAGCAAGAGGGAGCCTGGTAAACTGTATTTTCATTCAAATGATTCCCTTCCCTTCCCTATAGGACAATGATACATTCTCACCCCTCTGTCTTTGAGCTTGGTCCCTGATGTGTATTGTCAGTAGAATATGTGTGGACTTGACATACAATATTATTTGTCCTGTTCTTCCCTTTGACCATGAAAAAAAAAATATGTTCCATGGGGTCTGCTCTGGCAGCCTGCATCCAGGGACTGGTGGTGCAAAGGCTGGAACCCAGAGTGAACATAGGGGGGTCCACTGATAACACATGACGGAACAGAGAAATTACATCTGATGTTGTAAGTTGTTGAGATTTTGGACTTTATTAAAAGTCAAAGCTGACCAATACAGATCCCAAGTATAATTAGAGGAAATTTGCTTTCAAAAAAGGGAGGAAATATTTCTTATACTGAAGAGGATCAAAGTGGGGGAGGAGAGTCATGGATATAGATAATTTTTTAGTGGATGAGGTAAAAAATTGAGTTTCATTACTTGGAGAGTATGTTGGAGACACCAGAATCTCAGCCACACTCTGTCTTACCTTTGCATTTATTTTTCTTTAAAATGAAACTGATTTTGCAGATGTGTTGGCCTAGCTATAATTTGCAGGCTCTTTCCACAACAGAATTGGCAGGGGACTTCACCGTCTTGCCATTAAAGTTTCTTACATGAAAGTGGAAAGAAAATATACTGTATACTGTATACTTTTTGCTCGATAAAAAGATGTTTGAAATGTCCTAGATTGAGTTCTGCTAGTTCAGTGCTTGCACCCCTGAAAGTTCTGCTAATCTGATGCATGTGGGCAGCCTGAAAAAGTGATGGAAGTAGCTTAACTTTGGCAGAAAAGGTAAGGTCAATATAAGTGTTACTGAATATTCTTCATTCATTCACTCATTCATTCATATGATCTGCATTTATTGAGCCAAAAATTATACTAGTTTCCAAACACAAATTAAGTAAGTCTCTGTCAGAATCTATGGTTTTCAATGTTTGTGCCAAACATTGTGAATAAAATGTGCTAAAACATTTTATTCTCTTTGTATTTCCTTTTTTTCCCTGTTGTACCATATCTTCCTCCTGTACCAGGTAGGACCAGAGTCTTAATGAAAACAATCTGAAATCAATAACACCTTCTGTCCCTTGTAAAATCTGATGGGTATTTAAAAAGAAGAGATAAGAGAGTGAAGGCATTTGAGGGCATGGAAATGGACAGCAATTCCTCTGAATGGGGACAGGGAGAGACATTTGTGCATTCCTAGACCAGTCAGGAGCTGTAACTCTAAACTGTACCGGGACTTCCCCTGAAGAGGAGCCAAGAAATTAGATGTTAAGACCATGGTAAATTCTTAGGAAGGTGGACCGATAGTGTGAAGATTCTTAGCATTAAAAAGAGCTCCCAAATTATGTGAACGGCACAGAAGTCAACAACCAACAGAAACCTGGGGTCTTTTGAGGGCTTGAACCCCAAGACATCGATGGCCTCAGACAGATAGGAGATTAAAAGAGCTCCCTGTTTGTCTGTTTAAGAAATTATTTACAGATCCCATATTATGGAGCCAACCTGGGCTAGAGAGGGGAACCCAATAATGCCTGAGGTTGAATATGCTGCCAGCTTGATAGGATAGGGTAGCAAATCAGAATTAAAGCAAATTAAAGAAAACAAGGGAAATGATATTTCCTTCAGTTCATGCATTTGGTGCAATGTAAATTTTCTTTCTCAGGGCCTCCCCGGTGGCGCAGCGGTTAAGCGCTGTGCTGTGGAGCTGTCGGCAGCGGCGACGCGAGTTCAACGCCCAGCCAGGGAGAATCCCACATGGCGCGGCAGACCTCTCCTGCCTCGCCCACTGCTCCCCTCAGCAGTGTATTTCTGATCTGCCTGTTCTGCTCCCTGCTCTGGCTCTGGTGAACCCTCTCGCCGCCCCATGCCTCTGACCTGTACCCCAAATTGTATGTATAAATAAAAAAAAAATTTTTCTTTCTCAGAATCCCACTCTCTCGACCTGTAATCTGAAGAACAGATAAATGTTTAGATTCTCAACAACTTCCCAAAGCTTCTAACCACCATGGATTTCTGGGCACAAATGTTTCCCTCTTCTCGCAGGGAGTATGACAATGTCACATGTGTTGGCAGGTAGACAGAGCTGATGTGTGGTTCCTTAGGAATGACTCACACAGCCAAAGGCAAAGAGCTCAACGCCATGATGCTTCTCAGTCTAACCCCTTGCTTCTGTGGGTACCATTCAGAATTAGCTGGAAGACTAAGGGACCAAAACTGGGATATGACTACACTCACTGAAGGCCCAAGAAGGAAGATGGAACTGATGTCCATAGTAGCATCAAACATTAAAGCTAACAAAATCAAATATTGACTCCTGTCCAAACGGCAGGAATAGCTATAAAACAAACATGAAACTAAAGGTCAGAAGCCAAGAGGAAAGTGGAGAAATGGAAGGAGTTTGGGAATAAGAACCTGGGAAACTTTCCCAGGGAAGCTCCCAGTGTTTGGTGCATGAGGACTGATTCTACTTTTTCCGTTGAGCACGCTCTTATTTATTTTTTGTACAACACAAAAGCAGCAACTGGTGAGATAAATTTAAGAAAAATTCATGAGCAACAAAACATACTAATCTAAGAAAATTCTTTCATTTGAGGCCCCCTCCCCTCTCCTGCCCCATAACTGAGAAGAGATCTTTATCATATTTTAGTGTTAGATCATCACCATCTAGTTGTAAAAAGCATCAGTGTTTAGCGAAGAATGTTTGATAAAAACTGTGCTTTTCACAGTTCCAGATGGCCCTTCTGTTTCATTTCACTGCTTCTGTATGGGTGTGATGTAAACTATGTGACAAGCACCACCTTAGGCACAAAAAATACAGGAATGACAAGTCTATCGTCTAGCGCATTGTCCAATAAAAATATAAAGCAAGTCACACATGGGAGACACGTGAAAAGAAACAGATGAAATTATTTTTATATTATTATGTTTAACTCAGTACATCAAAACATTTTAACTTGCAATTGAAATAAAAATTACTGAGATAGTTTTATACACATGTATTTTTAAAGTAAATCTGTGCAACCCAGTGCATAACTTTCACTTATAGTACATCTCAATTTGGACTTGGTCAATTTCAAGTGTTCAGTAGCCATACGTGGTTAGTGGCTACTAAACTGCACAGGACAAGGCTGAAGGAACTCACTCTCTACCTGCACATGACAAAGTCAAGTGCTCCTTGAGGACATGGGCAGGGTCTGCCTTGGTTGCCATCATGTCCCCAGTGCCTTTTACAGTGCTTGGCATGTGAGAGGTGTCCCTATTGAGGGTGTAATTGGCATTTTCAAGTTCTCTTCTCTCCAGTTTTCATAAACAAGTCACTCCATGTAATCAGTTGTTGCATTTGGAATTGCCACTTCTCTTACTTTATTTCATGGCTCCCTCAATCATGAGCATTCCCAAATTCAAACCAGCCCCCATGTAGTACTGGATAATTCTCAGCACCTGTTACTCCCCATGGACGGTGGGAGGAGGTGTTGCGAAGATGGTCACCATTAGTTCATCAAGTCTTTTATTTTCTCTCTATTATTTAGATTTAACATAGTTGCTACGAGATATATACATATCATGTTGTTATATCTTAAGGTCCATTACTTTCCAAAGGAATTTACCTCCAATTTTATAGCACAAGCCATTGGAAAATTAGGAATTGAGAATGATAATCAAAACAGTTTAGGTATTCAATTTCCATTTAATTCCAGGGAAGATTCCATCAAATCTTCAGAAGTGGATCCTTCCTCCCTTTCTGCTATCATTGTTTTATAATTGAAGATTTATGTGTCAACCTCCCCTGTGGACTTGGGATCATTAAGATGAGAAACTATGCTATATTCACGTGTCATGAACCCAACACCAAGTACAACATGCAACAGTAAACATACAAGTCTTAAATTACAGACCTGCAGTTCCCCAAAATGCAACTAATGAACTTCTTTAATGGCATGATGATAGAGAGTTTCTTTGCCCAGTTACCTAAAATTCCTTACTTAGATAGTGAAGTTTAAACAGTTTGAAAACTCATAAACCAACCTGATCAATTTTTGAAATTAAGAAATAGGACTTTCACTTAGAAACTAGATTCACAGCATTATATATCATTAGCTTTTCAAAAATTTCATCTGGATTCACCAATGTATGAACCAAATAAATTAAACTGGGATAGAATCTGGATGCTGACAATAATATAGTGCTTTTCATTGTTCCCTTAGCATTTCTTCCCCTGCGGTGCCATTTTAATAAATGAGTACTTCAGCCAATTCAAGGGCACTTGGATTCATGAAAGAGTTAAATCCCACCCCCAACCCCAGGCCTACTTATGACCAGGGAGTTCCTTACATCCTAAGCTGTTTTATTACAGAACAAAAACCTCAAAATGAATTTTTTAAAAGAGACATTTGGATTAAATTTATTTCTAGACTATTTTCTTAGAGCAACCTTATTTTCAAACAAGTGTTAGGAAAAAATTTATATTTAAGTTTAAGGTTTATAACAGCTTCCGCATACCTGATTTTCTATGCTAGATTTTCACAGCCCTCTCATTTTTCTCAGATGAGAGCGCTATTAATGTTGCCTTCCAAATAATTTTCATTCAGTATGGAAGATTTATTAAAACTCATTTTAGCCCTGGGGAAAAAAATTAATTCAGTTCAAATGCAATACCAAACATTTGATACCCAATAAAATACAGCATGGATAAAACTGTTCAGAAAAAAATACCAAGGAATATTGGTGTAACTTTATAATATCTCTTTGCATAATAGAAGGGAACCTAAGAGACATCGTCTTGTTACTATTTAGTTGTTTGTTACTGCTATTTTCACTTAAATGCTGAAAATACCATTTTAAAATTCTTCCCCCTCTGTAGAAATAGAATAGAAATAGCATAAAATAATATTCATAGGACAGGTGTTGGGGATGGACTACTTCAATAAGGTCGAGTCTGCTGAGAAACATGGAATTATTTCTCATATATATAGAAACAATGAGAATAATGGGTTTTCTCTTGCGGCTCCCACACAGGCAACATTCTATTTTCAAGAAGTGCAAAGCATTGCCAAAATGTTCATTCCATTGCAGGAAATTTTCATTGCTTTTGTAACAGTAAGAGTATATATATTCTTGCCTATGAAATCTTCACTTATGAATTCACAAATAGGATGCCTAGGTACATTGTATATAGTCATTAATGCAAAGCTGATATTGTTTCTTCATGGCAGGTGGGCCAATTAGCATCTTTAAAAGGAGCCATCATAATGGGTTTGCTGATGAATAATGGTTTCATATCAAAATGCACTTTGAAAACACTGACTAATTAATATGACTCCAGAAGATTCAAATAAAAACGTGTTTTTTGCTCTTAGACTTCTAGTTTAACAGAAGCACATGGGGAAATAATGATAAATAGAAAAATTACATTTCTCCTTTGTCAACTGAGATGCCAATTGCAATATACCTTTTTCCTTCTTCCTCTCCACCTCCTCCTCCTCCTTTTTTTTTTTAACAACTGTTTGTGCCAGAATGAGAACAAACTACATTTTCAAATAATTTGAAATATATTTTCAAATAATAGTCATACTTTTATATCTGTTAACATGATGGAATATATAACCCAAAGCTCTCCTAACAGAAACAGATCCTATGCTAGTGAAAATAGAGACAACACCCTTTCAAATACCATGGCTTAGATTATCAACAAGCCGAGGAAGACACTGAGGACCAAGGGAGTTACAGAAAGGGAGGTGATAGTGTGGAACTGTAGGGGTCCTACAGTGAGTGGGTGTCCATCGCAGCAGCCTAGGGAACTAGGGATGCACCTGGGATAGGAGAAAATGGGTGCACATGAGACTTGTCATTGGGACCATTCTGCTGAGCCTGACCCTTTTAGTGAAAGCATAGAGTAAACATGCACAAGACTCAGTGGCACAGGGAGATACCAAGGATGCTTGTCTGCCAGCCTGAACTCTGAATGGGAACAAAGTTTCTTCGGATAAATATACCAATGACAGTTCACACTTGGAAAAATTTAACCACTGGCATGTTCACACTTGGATATGAGCTTGTTCTTTTACTGTCCGCCTGGTTTGAGAAATCTAGCATGTCAAATTAACATAAAAAATGATCCTGGCATTTTTCAGAAGGTGAAATTTTTCTTCTGAGAGTTGTATTCTCAACTATGAGATTTTTTTTCAGAGAAGTACTTTCTGAATAAAAGAAAAACTGGTATTTAACAGAGAAATCCCTTCTCTGTAAAATTACAAAATAATGGAGGAAAAAAAATCACCAGGAGAATCTGCAGGTATTAAAACAGTTAGGACTTCATATGGTAGGATTGTTGTATAGAGACTATAGAATAAGAAAGAAATGATGAAAGAACTATGAAAGGACTTTAATAAAAGAAAATAATTTTAAAAAACTAAGAAAAAAGACCAGGCAAATTTGAATATGAATCCAGTGGTACTTATGGAAATGTAAACTGGAGTCATTTTTTATTAGGAATTCGATAGAACAAATCGCAGATTTGATGCACTAGAAAAGAGTATCAGAGAAAGTAGAAGGTAGATCCGGATAAATTATCATTGCAAAAGGGTAAATTGATAGCATGAGAGGTTAGAGAGATGCAAATTTAAATGAAGAGCCCTAACAAATGTCTAAGAGGAATATAGGAGGAAAACATAGGAAGAATAAAGAAAAGGTGGTATTTGAAAAGAAAATGGGTAGGAGTATTTCAAAACTAATGAAAGGCATTAATTCTCATATTTGGAAGCACAATACTGTGCCAGGAGTGGTGAAGAGCTGGGGCTGTAGCATCAGGAGAGCTGTAGGACACAGGCTGGTTAGGGTAAGGGCAAGCATTAGAGGCAGGATGCCAGTATTTGAGAAGCTTGGTGCACAGGCTTAACCCAACATCCTGGGTTCTTAATCACAGTTGCCAAGTCAGGGGAGACAAATGTCTTCTGTGAGGAGACAGGGGAGCAGAAGGAGTTAGGGTGCCAGAGTGGCAGAATTCACATTGTCCCTATTAAGAGAAGGATGAAAGGTGATAATTAGACTGGGTTTCAGGTACAAGATTGCTAAAGGACCTAGTGTTCTGTGCATGTGGCTTGGGTAAATGTCCACACTGAACGCCCTTCCATTCCCCTAATCATCCTGACTGACAATGATTCCAGAAGCATCAGGAGAGAGATCTCTACCATAATGCCCTTCCATAGCCTCTGCTGAGAAAGTTGAAAATTCACACATAGGGTAAAGAAGAAAGGCTAACTGGAATTCCTTTCATTATCAAAGAGTAAATACTAAAGGGTAAATTTAGATCTGAGAAGCAATAAATGGTGACATGATAAGCTTTTGATAAAAGTTGAATATGGAACGATGGTGTGCAGAAGAGAAGCTAGGTGAGTTGAAAAAGACAACAACATAATATGGTGAGCAAATATAAATGGCAAGGACTACATATAAAACAATAAAGATAATGATTCATTTGAAGGGTGTGAAGCAAGATGGAAGTCAAATATTGAAAACTAACACCAATAAAAGAAGAGGAATAATACAAGTAAAACTTTCAAAATCTCTTTGTGCTGTGGAAAGAAGGAAGAGGTTAACTTCCTCTGGGGTAAATTTTACTCTTTCTCATACATTAAGTATAACCTGTTATCTAATATTGCCAGCTCCGTCTTCAAGCTATATCCATAATATATTTATATTTATCTTACTACATCCATTGAAACCAAACTGGCCCACCACAATTTTTAAAATACATTTCAATTACCATCTAGCTGTCTTCCTGGGTTCTCCCCTTTGCCTATTAAATGGTGTTGCCTCAAAAACAAACAAGCAACAACAAAATCCCAAGAAATGCCTGATGACCTGGTTATGAATATTCATACTTGTTACTCTGTATTCCTCCAATGAGTTTCCATCTCAGGTAGTATAAAAGCCAGGGTCCTGGCTAAAAGGCCCCAAATGACATCCTTTCCTATCCCAGTGCCTTTTCTCATCATGCCCTCCTCTCCTACTTACTTATTCTATGGTTGTCTCACTCACTGGCTCCATGTTCATTGATCATGCCACCCACACCTCCCAGTTAGGACCACTGTACTTGCTATTTCCTGACTTCGTATGTCCATTTGCCTCACACTCTAGCTTCCTTGAGTTACTCAAGTGTGGCTATTCATCAATCCTGTACTTGTTAATCCTATTAAAATCCTTCCCTGTTCTACCCTTTCACTGCTTATCCCTTTTTTTCTTATTTTCCCCATTTTGCACAACACTATCTGAAAGTTTATATAGCTATTTAATTTTTTAAAAGATTTATTTATTTATGCATACAAGAGCTGGGGTGTAGACCAGAGATGTAGGGGGGTGAGAAGATTCACCAGAGACAGAGTGGGGAGCAGAATAGGCAGATCTACTGAAATACACTGCTGAGGGGGGCTGTGGGCGAGACAAGCGAGATCTGCTATGCCATGTGGGAAGCACCCTGGCTGGGGATTGAACTGGTGCTGTAGTGGCTGCGGATAGCTTCATAGTGCTGAGACATAACCCTTTGCACCACCAGGCAGGCCCCCTATGTAGCTCTTTATTCTTTTTTTTCTTCTAACTGCTTCCTTCTCTCCTAAATTATCAAAATATTTAATATCTTATTTCTCCCCAAGGAAAAGTAAGCTCCATCATGACAGGAACTTCTGTTTGTATTGTTGTTTTCACAGCATGGCAAAATTCTAAAGCAATGTCTGGCCCATAGTACTCACTCGATAAACATTTGTTGAGTAAATGAATGAGTGAATGCTTGAATGATGTCAACATTAAAATGAGGAGAAATAAAAAGAAATTTAAAACATAATTAACAAGTTTGATTTAATATTAAACTCTGTACTTAATAATTAGCAAATATCTGTTATTTTTTTGTGAAAATACAATGATCATTTGCCAAAACCAATCTTATGTCTATTCCCAAAGCATATTTTAGCAGTTTTAGCAGTGATATACTGACTTCTTTCTCTAACCATGATGCAATTAGAAAACACCAACAAACAAACAAACAAAAACCCTTAAACATGACCAGATGTTATTAGAAAGCAAAACAAACAAACAAATTAAACTTCCTAATTACCCATGAATTAAACAGTAGTCACTATGGAGCTCAGGGAATATTTAGAACTGAAACACATGAACATTTTACATATTAAAAATCTAAAATGGTATTGTAGAGAAATATGTAGCTTTAAGCAAAAGCCCAGCAGTTAAACACAAAAGAAGAAAGAAGTAATAGATTTAAAAGCAGAAATAAATGAAGCAAAAAAAAAAAAAAAATAGAGAGGATCCATATGCCCCAAATTGGCTCAATGTAAAGAGTAACAACACAAACATCCCTACAAACCGACTGATGAAAAAAGAGAGAATGACAAATACACATGGTTGGGGAAAAGTGGGTGTAAGTACAACAGAAAAAAGACTTTTGAAAAAGAAGTTAAAAATGAATGTCTTATGCCAACACATTTTAAAAAATTAGACAAAATGATAGGTTATTTTCAAGTGAACAATTTCATTAAAAAATCTTTTAAAATCTCCATATATTGAGTTTCTAAGGGAGGCAAACATTGAATTTTCCTTTCCCAGTTATCTTTGGCAAAATAGTAAAATGATTGTCTATCTACATTTCATTTTCCTTATAGAGATTTAAAAATCCTAAAGTGCATCAGTCAAATTTTATTTAGTAACAGTTGCAAATCAAATTTTTCTAGGTAAAAAGGCAACTATGGACTCATAAAACTAGAATTTCAGGAGCGTTTCTAACTTTTGGATGCAGAAGCTCACAGCATCAGTGAACTGCCTCTCTCTCTATCCTGACCCTGCCTTCCTCAGGTTCGTCTTCATTCTCAGGATGCTGCTCCAGTGTGTTCCTCAACATGGCCATCAGAATTACCAGACTTACATCATTCTCATAGCTAGTGGCCACAGAGAACAAAGGACTCCTCTTTCCTGAGAGTTTCAGCAGTCGTCCTGAGAGTTTCTGCAGTTGTCCTGAGGGCTAAGACTAATCGACCTGCTGACCTCAATATGCCCATCCTTCAACTGATCCTTTTAACCAAGGACAAAAAATTTTCTGGCTGTGTGTCCCCCTGCCCCCCATCAGAGGGATGGAATTCATCCTTTCCACCCCATATGGACCAAAAGCTGGGATAAGGCATGATTCTCCAAAAGAAAGAGATACTATGAGAGGCAAAAAAAAGAAAGAAAAAAAGAAGAAATGTACCAATTTCTATAGATGCCACAATAGTGATAGAAAATCAGAGGTTACCAGATAACCATTTTTACCTGCTTTATCTAGAGGCAAGCAATGTCTACAATTTAAGTGGTAGAAGACACCCCTAAAAATAACAGTGACGTTAATATCCAGGTTAATAATTCAAATTTACCTTTATACACAGATAATGGGGATTTGTTGCTATTTCCCCCCAGCATTTCCAAGTGCCAAGAGCAAGGTACATATTCAACATTACCAACAAAGCAATAAGTAGTGATAAGGTGCATATTCAACATCAGTCCAACTAATACCAGTCTGGGCTCCTAGAATGCCCCCTTTGTGTAGAATCCTATGGAGACAGAACAAATGCTAGATTTGGGATCCCAGAGGAAGACAGTGGCTTTCCCTTTGACCACGTACCCAGTCTTTAGAGAAAAAGGAGAGAACATAGAAATGAAAAGAGTAGACAAAATGGTGAGAGACAAACAAAAATTCTGTTGTTTATATGGATCATGAGCTGTTTTAATTAAAGGTCTTATGAAATTAACTAAAATTCAAGGGGGCAGTGTGGCCAGAACATCATATATTGAGATTATTTCAGGTAAAGCACTTGATAAACTGTTACTATGTGAAGGATGAGTGATTCATTTTATCTGGAGTTCTTATCTATTTCATTTTTTACAGCTATCAGCGAGCAATGTGTGTTCCACAGAACATTCTGTGACATAGAAAAAAATGTCTCCACAATCACATAAATTTGGTGAATTCAGTATTCTGTACTCATGATTCTCATCCATATATTAAAATTTACAAATATAGAAAATGTCAGTGTAGTCCAGTATCGACTGGGAGAGCCTTTCTTCCTCATTTGTTGTTGTTGTTGTTGCAAAGCCTGTCTAACCTCATGCCTTTACCTATCAGTACTCTGGAAAGGTCAATTTTTCTTCTTTCTAAGAGGAACTCAATGTGGAAATTGGTAACGGACTTACAAGTAGATGTTTGTGATTTTCCCAATGCTTCTCTTTCCTCTTTCTGCCTTCTCTCTCCACCTCCTGGTTCCACAGGCCACTGGTCTCTGCTAATGATAGCACAGAAAAGCCTGCTATCTTCACACAGTCCCATTCAAACCTTACAATGAACCAATTGGTGTGTGTTTTCACTTCATGAATGAAGCATGGAGAGGTCAATCGGAAGGTTGCCCGAGGTCATGTGATTAAGGACAATGGTAAGGATTCCTATTTATTGCTGAGAACAAAAAAGCGCTGCATTGTGGGGTGTTTGAAAAAATGGTGGGTTTGCTGGAGACCAGCAGTAAAACCTCGGCTAGCTCCTCCCTCCCTTAGCCTCGGGCGCAAGTTCTCCTGCAAGGAACTCTGCTCCGGTTTTTGGTTCAAACTTTGTGGCCTTCTATCATTGTTCTCCAGGTTACTTGGAGACAAAAGAATCCTTAGGCGATCACAACAGATACAGTTGGGTGCAAATTATGTGGATTATGAAGCTATATAGATACAGATACATATATCTCAAAACCAAACAGATAGTCGTGTGTGTGTGTGTGTGTGTGTGTGTGAGAGAGAGACTATTCAAATGAACCAACCAAAAAAAAAAAAAAAAAGTCCTTCCTGGCTAAGATGTAAGGTAACATCATCTTTAGAAAGACTGACGGAGCAAAAATTTCAAGTTTGGCAAGGTCAGATTTGGCAATACAGGTTTTTCCCACTATTCCAGAGTAGGGCCTCTTGTAAGCAGAAGCAGTGTCGTGAAGAAGCAATGACGATTAATTTATATGGAGGGTTTTTTGAGCATTTCCAGACACTCAAAACCACCTACTGAATCATACCAAAGCAGCACATCAAATCCAAAATCACACTAGCATCATAAAAGCTGGGACGCTATGATACATACACGGTCCGCAGCAGGGGTTCCTGGGGCAGGAGCTTGGCGGGTGCCGCAGACAGGGGTGCGCGACCTCCAGAGTGACTGTCGTAAAAGCCTAGCGCTTTCCCATTCCTGACTTGTGTCGTAAAAGCGGAAACAGGTACTAGCCGAGCTCCTCTGTAAAAGCGCAGTGGTGCGACTTGAACTTTGGGACAGCCAGGGACATCTGTATGGCTTCTGGATTATGGGGACAGGGAATGGCCACGCATTTGCCAGTCAGTGGCTGAACCATAAATGTCTGCCTGGATGAATTCAAGGAATTCAATAGTTACTGACTCCAGGAGAAAGGTGAGAAGTGAGAGTAAGGGCGGAAGAAGAGGCTGGCGGTAAGAACAAGTGGTCTTCTTAGGACCAATCCGGATTCTTCCTCCAATCTGACATGGACTCTAGCAGGTGAGACCCTTAACCTCTTAGAGTCTCCTTTTTTTCATCTGTCAAATGGGAGCGCAGAGGATCCCTTTTTGGTTGTTTTGCAGGATGGTAAGGCTAACCAGAAGACGGGCACAGAGAGGTTTGCTGGGGGGGAGAGCAATACAGATGTCTCTGCTTTTCCCCAACAAAGCGAGGAACACATTTCTTTCTTTCTTTTTTTTTTTTTTAAAGATTTATTTATTTATACATACAAGCTGGGGTACAGGCCAGAGGCGTGGGGCAGCGAGAGGGTTCGCCAGAGACAGAGTGGGGAGCAGAACAGGCAGATCAGAAATACACTGCTGAGGGGAGCAGCGGGCGAGGCAGGAGAGGTCTGCCGCACCATGTGGGATTCTCGCCAGCCGGGGCGTGGAACTCGCGTCGCTGCTGCCCACAGCTCCACAGCGCAGCCCTCAACCGCTGGGCCACCAGGGAGGCCCCCGAGGAACACATTTCTACCCAGCGCTGAACTGCAAGGCGTGGGCGAGAGAACAGCAGTGCATGGGTGTGGATTGTGTCTGTGAGGCTCTCTGCAGTTTTGCACAGGGGAAATCTTAAAAAATAGGAATTTAGAAGTGGTATCATGAATTCATTTTAATGAATTAAATAAAAGCCACTTTCGGAGTTGAGAGAGTGAGGCCAATGTCGGTTCCGAACTGTTACTGGGAAATGAGCATATTTGTTCCGTGGCCAGGGCCCTTGACTTGGATGTTTGCTGTGTTTCTCTTCTTTGGGTGTTCCTAGATTGGCCTGGTTCAGGTTTCCAGACGAAGCTGGTGGCCAACAAATCGCATTTGACGAATTGATTTTTCTCCCCTAACACTCCTCTTCTACCTATAACATACCGGAATTAGCATTTCGAGGTAGCCATGTGTTAGGAGTTGGATTATTATTCTGGAACAGAATGTGGTTGCAGATTTGCCAGGTAATGATGGAGCTCCGGCTCCCCAACCCCAACCCCCTGCACTCAAGGCTGCGCTGAGGCTCTTTGCCTTCTGCGTTTGCACATAGGACCACCGGGGACACCTTAGAGTAAGAAGAGAACCAGTTAGAGAAATTTTTGTTTCCTGAGAATTCTTCTAGGATGTTGAATGTTCTAAAAAACAGTAATTAAAGTAGAAATTTTCGTGTCAGTTTTTCCGTTTATTTGGTTTTGATTTTTAACATTCAAGTTGGTATATGTTTAATTCAGAACAACCAAAGAAATACATAGGGGTAATACTGAATTAAATGTCACTGGGATGTTTTCTAGAGCACTCATATTTTCAGGATGCATTTGAGCAAACCCAGTGATAAACTTTACTTGTTTTTCGTTCATTTTTTAATGTGTCCCCCCTCCCCCAATCAATGAAAGCCTATTTCATCGAATCACACCAGGAAATATTTATTCTAATCATCTTATTTCATTTGTGATCATATTTAATATTGCTCCATCCTATTAACTAAACAAGCTTCTTTAAACCTTGCAAAAATATCAGTGTCAAAACTCTCAGAGTTGTTCTACACATTTTAAAGAAATCGTGACAAAAATTTGA
This sequence comes from Scalopus aquaticus, assembly GCA_004024925.1. Taxonomy (NCBI): domain Eukaryota; kingdom Metazoa; phylum Chordata; class Mammalia; order Eulipotyphla; family Talpidae; genus Scalopus; species Scalopus aquaticus. Next base: position 41,861 of record PVIJ01006893.1, on the reverse strand, counting down.
AAACCACTGCTCAGTGCTTCTCAATTGTGGTCTGATATATAATTAGATTTTTAAAAATCACCAAAGGTGCTAGTTAAAGAAAAAAAAATATATCAGACTCCACCACACACCTATTGAATTAAGCCTTCTGGGAAACAAGAAACTTTTGTTATCAGTTTTTCTGTTTGTTTTTATTTTGATTTTTTGTTTGTGGTTTAAAAATAGGAAGTGTCTAGCCTTGCAAAGGTCAGTACCTGAAATTCTGTGTATGCGCCCCAGGTAAACTTTATTTATCTGAGTTTATCATACTGAAATTGCCTGGACCTAGACAAAATTTTTTTTTTCTTTTTTGCACTGGGGACCACACAACTCTTGATTAAGCTGTCAAATTTGTAGACTGATTGACCTGGAGATATGATTTCAATTATTGCTTTTGATGGTTCTGGAATGTGTATAAAATGATAAGATATTTGGCTCTAGGAGAAAATTTCTGTTGCTAGAGGCAGGGGATATACGCCAGTGGAAGTGTATTTTTTTTGTTCTTTTCCGTAGTGCTTTATATTATTGTTGTTTATAATAAATTGGTTTTGAAGTAAGATTGGTTGATAACATTGTATGTTTCAAATGTACAGTATTATAACTTGATATCTGTATATATGTTAAGACCATCACCCAAAGTCTAGTTTTATCCACCATAATATTCGCCATCCTCTTTATCTATTTCACTCACCCTCCAATCCCCTCCCTTCTGGTAACCACCAATCTGTTCTCAGGATCTAAAAGTTCATTTTTGTTTTGTTTGTTAATTTGCTTTGTTTCTTTACTTTTCCACATATGGGTGAAATCAAATGGTATTTCTTTCTCTGACTTATGTGTAAATGTAAAATCTGTTTAAAATCTCTTTAAAAGACTTCACACTTACAGCAGTTTGGTTAGTTTACAGTAATGTTTTTACACAATTTAGGCTTTTTTTTCTTGCTAAATTGAAGTCACGTCTATTTAGTCACATGCACTTGGCCTTCCACATTAGATATATCTTGAATCCCTCTGCGCCTCTACCTCCTGATCTTTCAAACACAGGCAAACCCTTCCTTTCACTGGGCCTTAGTTACTGTGGCTGTAAGGAAGTACTGTTGTGTTGGAGGTAGAATGATGGAATGATTAGGTGATCCTAGTACAGTGCCTGACACATATTGTTATTAACAACCCCCCCCAGAGGATTGTATTTAGTCTTTGCATTTGAAACATGATTTATAGTTTATCAAATATCAAAATTTCCCATTTTAAAGATGAGAAAATCAAGGCTGAGAGATGGAAAGTGGACTTTTCAAAGGTTGTATTGCAAATAAGAATAAGAATCCTGTCTTAGCTGAACATTAACTCTTATTTCCTATAACAGATTCTCTTCTTTACAAACACAGGCTCTCTTGAGCTCTTTTTCAATTAAGCCTCAACTTTTGGATTACCATATTTATTTCTGCTTTTTTCAGTTTTAGTCAGAATCGCTCATTCTTGTTATCTGATTGCCCTTGATATCTAATTGAGTTCCTCATCCTCCACCAGTCCCCAAGGGATGCCTAGTTACCCTGACCTGTCTTCAGCAAAAATCCTATTATCTCAGATCAGCAAAACTGTCCCCTAAGTTAAGGCCCTCAGTAATTTTCTACCTCCTGATCCCCATCTTGTTTCTTGACTAGAGATCCCCACATGCTCATGCTCTCTCCCCTACTCCAAGATCCTTACAGTGGTTTCTATACCTACCTCAATGTTCCCTTTGAGTGAAGTCCACCTTCTGCAAATGGCATGTTCTTTAACACCAAGAATAAGACTTTTTGTAGTTCCTAACAACATTTGTGTGTGTGTGTGTGTGTGTGTGTGTGTGTGTGTGTGTGTGTGTAATAAATGGTGGGTAAAAGTATCTGTAACAAAATTTCTTTGAACTTCAAGTTTATTGCAGTTTTTATTGTGTTGAAGCTGTATATCTAAACCAAGTTTGCATTTTCTGCTAATGGCAACACAATTATAGATATGCAGATAAAGTAAGTCTTGATTAATGCAAGTGTAAACTGAATCACACTAGTATTTTCCAGAACATAAAAGTAATCCCCTTTTCAAATGAGGTCCAGTGAGTGTTCGGTCTTTAGAGCACTCCATTGAGAGTGATTCATCAGCAACAAAAGGCTGATCAGGTCAACTGAAGGTTACTTGATATATGAAGTCCACACAAGCCACAGGAGGTGCTACTGGCTCAGGGCAAGGTGAAGCGCACCCAAGAACCACAAACTTCCCTGCTTTAAATGGATTCTGCCATCTACTGTATCAATACAAAACATACTCTAGTAGTAAAACCTTCAAATAGAAAAGAACTTTAATACAATTAGTGTGAAATAAAGAAAAGAGAAGAAAAAGAAAAAGAAATAGTTTCCAAATCAAGCACTCAAAGTTACCCATCCCCCCTTGGGGGCAAATGCCCAGTCAAATAGGGTTGGCCCAAAGCAGGGCCCCTGAGGCCTGAAATCATGCCACTTGTCTAAGGCACCTTCTGGTAGGGACCTATAGGAAAGGGGCAATAGGGGCCAGGCAAATCTGAAAGGAAAAAAGCAAAATCAAAACTCGAGTCAAGATGAAGGCTGCCATTGTCAGCCTCCCCTGGGTCTCTCATCCACATTTGTTTCAGTGTCTTCTTCCATATCCCCCAAGTTCTTAGTGCAAGTCCAAGGTTGGGGAGCAAGTGTAGCTTCTTCACATGTCTCTCTGCTCCACGTGCCTCCTCCAGGTCTCCTTCTTGATCACTTTCCTTTCTTCTTCCAGTCTCCTCTAGCTTCTTTTTCCTGCGCAGCTCTACTCTTCTTTGGGGTGGTGCAGGGAACCTGGAACCTCGCCCTTCCCTGGGGATTACCCTGTTACAGCACATCAGGAAACATGCCTGTGTCTGAAGAAACAACACAATCCTTGGACTCCCTTAGACCTTCCAGTATACAAGGACTTCTTTCCCTTGAATGGAAAAGGTAGCTTTTATTCAATAAAAGACCATGAGAGATTTAACCATGCACTGTATTTGAGTACTTTTACATAAACAGATATGGTAAGAATCCTGGCTGATAAAGATGATGTATATATTGATACTGTAATGATCCTGCTTACTGGAAAGGTGGGGGAAATTGTGAGTTACTTATCAATTAGCAAGCAAACACTTGTTTTTGAAGACACTGATAAACATACATGGAAAGGTCTGGTAACTAACATACATGGAAAGGACAGGTAAGAACTTGGCCGAGCTGAGACATCCTGCCTAAATCAAAATTAACAGATGGTCCTGATAATAAGTCTCTGAAAAGTGGTACAAATATAGACACTGGTATTGAGATGCTCATGGACATCACACCTGTAGTTGTGAGGTCTTCTCCAGGTTTTGACAAGAGCCACACGGGACTCTTGCTTCCTCTTCAGCTGGCTACTGGGAACTCTCTAGACTTGGCCCCACCCACTCTGCATGCCAGCGTCCTGAACTTTGATAAGAGGTTCATAACCTTCCCCCTTTTTTTGCTGGCATTTGAATTGTCTGCTTATATTATAATGTGGATTGCCCCCAATAAATTATGGATGCATGCATTTGACTTGAGACTTAAATGAAATCTTCTAATTCCATGAAGTTAGCACACTAGAGGGCCCAAACCTGATAAAATAAGTAAGAAGAAAAAGTTTCTGGGAGAAAATACTAACTTGGCACTTATTCAAGGCAAAGAAAATTTAATGGTGAATTATAAGTCCCTCTAACAAAAATAAATGTAATAGCACAGGGAATGTGGGATGGGGAGCAAAGAGACCAGCCCCTAGTTCTGAGTCTGTCATTAAGTAGCAGTCTTGCTTTAATCCAGCTACCTAGCCTTTCAAGGCAACATTCGCCTCTATAAGTGAGTTGGTTAAACAAATAACATCAGGATTTCCTAGAAGTTTTAAAATTCTGACTCTCTACTTTCATGAGAAATGTTTTTGATTCACTGCAATAAAAAAATAAAAACCAAAGCCCTTCTGCATTTAAAAAAAGAAACTGAGAGACAATCAGCATTGAAAGAGAAATTAATGTCATTAGCATTTAAAATTCTCAATGGCAATATTTCCCGAACAACGACTCCCATTGATGGCGTGAGTGGGCCATTTGTGCCTTCTGCCAGTTAAACAGACATCATTTTATTCTTAGCAGCTGTGATCCTTAATTGGAAAAGGGACTGGTCCAAAAATGATAAAAGGAAATCACAGTGCTGTGCTGCACGTCAGCGTGGAGCTATGAAGTCTATGACTTTCACTGCTGGCCGCTGTTCCTCCCTAGAGTTTCTTGTCAAGGAATTTGCCCTTTGGAGACTGGAGCCCAATGATGACTCAACTTTTGCTTTTGGGGGATTTGCCTGAAAAGTTTCCTTTTACTCTCTCTATTGCTAAAAAGAGCAAAGGGGGTCTTAGTGGCCAAACACAAATCATAACCCCCACCCTTGAGCTTTACTTAGAGCTCTCATATTTTCCATTTCAAGCAATTCTGCAAGAGGGCAAAGCAGAAGAGAATACATTGGTTCTTTGTTCAAGTAATCAAGTCCTGAGAAGAGATGATTCTCTGGACTGGTTGAGAAAAGTGGCCATCCGTTTTCTTGGCTGCTCCTGTGGCTGTGGAAGTTTGAGTAGAAGCCCAGGCCTCTTGCAATTTCCCACTTCAGGGCTAAAATTTACCTCCAGAGAGCCTCTGTCTGTCCAGCCTCCCACACCAATCCTCTTTCCCCACCCTGTTCTCTTTCTTATCACAATACCTTTTTTCCTAGCACCTCTTCTAAAGGATAGGATTTTTCTGGATTTCGTCTGACTCTCAAGTATCTAGAACAGTGCCTGATAGATAGTATGTGCCCATACATATTGGCTAAATGGCTGAACATTGAATGTTATACAAGGAAGCACCTTACTTACTATGTGGCAAATGAGTGAATGAGTCATTAAAAAGGAAAGTGCTTTGAATTTCTGCTCATCCTTTAATTTTCATTCTGGCAGAACACAGAAGTAAATTGACTTGCCATTTGAGGTCGTCACCTTCCTCTAAAGTGTTTCCTCACTGCTAAGGGTGATTTCACCCTCCCAGGAGAGGGGGCTACCAAACACCAAAGGGACATGTGCAAATTTGCTGTGATAAGCCTCAGGCTCTCTTAAAACTCAGTCTTGGCTTAGTTTCTCTCAGTTACTTTCTTTCCTCCTGTCCTCCCCAGGGATCTAGCCCACAACCAAGCAGTTAAGTGTTAAAGTGCAAAGGCATAGAACAAAAGCATATCTGTTTGAGCAGAGCCATTTCCCTGAGTGGCTCCTAAGGCTTTCTACACTTGATAACTATTGGGAGACTTTTTACCCAGGCCTCGAAGCATCGCTGGACCCAGTTCCACATCAGAACAGTTGAAACAACCTCCTGCTGAGTCTACTGTGTAGCCAGAGAGAACCACAGCTCTAGCCTGCTGCCCACCGGATTCAGCAGATGAGAAACTTGGACTCAGAAGTGTTATGTGCTTCTGTAACAAACAACCATGCCCTTCATTGCTTAAAACAATAGAAATTTATTCTCTCAGAGTTCTAAAGGCCAGAAGTTAGAAATCAGTATTGTTGAGTCAAAATCACAGCGCTGGCACAGCTCTGCTCCTTCTGGAGACTCTAGGGGAGAAACACTTTCCTCTTTTTTCCAATTTCTGGTGATTGTGGGCATTCTCTCCCACTAACTGGCTCCTGATGACCCTTTCCTCCAAGTTCAAGGCCAGCAGCTAGCATCTTCAAACCTCTCTTCAAATTACTTTCTCCTCTCTGTGTATCTGACATCTCCCTCTGCCTGTCACTTATAAAGATACTCATGATTGCATTCAGAGCCCACCCAGATAATTCAGAACAATCGCCTCATAGCAAGATCTTTAGTCATATCTATAGTTACTCTTTTCCATATAAGGTAATGTTCACAGGTTTACATGACCTCCTAGTGTCAGTGGGTTCAATCAGCAGGCCACTGTAGTTCAGGGGCCAGCCCCAGACTGTCACAAGGCACCCCAGAACCTCTAACCTGCCTACTCTAAATGGGTTCTGCCATCCACTGTATCAAGACAAAACATACTCTAGTGTGTAAGACCTTGAATACAAAAGAACTTTAATACGATTAGTGTGCAACAAAGAGAAGAAAAAGGATATAGTTATAATAGTTTCCACATGAAACACCCAATGTTACCATCCCCTCACGGGTAAATGCCCGACCAAATAGGGTTGGCTCAAAGCAGGACCGCTCAGCATCTAAAGCCTGCCAAAAGTCAAAGGCACCTTCTGGTGGGGACCTATAGGAAAGAGGCAGAAGGGTCCAGGCAAATCTGGAAGGAAAAGCACAAAATCAAAACCCAAGTTAAGATAAAGGCTGCCATTGTCACCCTCCCCATGGGGTTCTTAGCCATGTCTGTTTCAGCCCTTCCCCTTAAAATATTAGTATTACTATTGACTAGTAATACTATTAGTATTAAAATAATCCAGTATTTTTCTTTATCTTTCTGATTTGTTTTACTACACATAATTCCCTGAAGCTCCTTCCATTACGCTGTAAGTGGTAACATTTAATTTTTCCTTAATGTTGAACAATATTTCATTGTGTGGAAAAACCACATCTTTTGGATCCATCCTTCTATCAGTGGCCACTTATGTTTCTTCCAGAACCTAGCTATTGTAAGTAGTGCTGCAATAAACATTTGTGGGGCATATATTTTTCAGATAGATATCCAAAGTGGGATTGCTGGATTATAGATTATAATTTTTCCATTTTTAGTTTTTAAGTTAGGTCCTAACAATTTTCCAAATTTCCCACCAACAATGTATTAGGGTTCCCCTCTCACCTTTGGGTTCTGTCTTACTGCCATTGCGGATGACCACCAAGACAGCCAGCCTGAATTAGGTTCACACTGAGCATGTAGCTGTCAGTCCTCAGACGTTCCAAGTGAAAGTTGAGCTCCAGCCTGGGCCGCCTTTCTGTCCACCCAAGCTCAGCACAGTCCACCCCCCTCAGAGGGCATGGCCTTGCTGGAGCGGCTTGAAAGGCCTCCTGGCTCAGGTTTCCCAAGGGCAGCTGCTAGTGGTGTAGGCATCTGAAACCTTTGAACAGAGCCTGTGAGATATCGTTGGAAAGCTTACTTGCAAGGAAAGCTCTGCAGCTCTGAACTCAGGGAATGACATAGCTTTAGAAGGGAAAGATGAGAGGGAGCAAGAAATGGCACAGGCCCCTGGATAAAAGGGGCAAGGATTTGCGGGCTGAGAGGGCAGAAGGAGGAGCATGCTTTTGAAAGGTAAAGGAACCACTTTAAATTAGTGGACTTCAAAAAAATATTTAAAAAATACATCAGGGGAAATGTTTGCAAAGACAACTGGCTGAAATGAAGGCCTGGAGCCTCTTGAACCACATGAAGCAGAGACTGTGTGAAGACAGAGCAGTTCAGTCACTGCTGCCCCACTGGGGCCTTAACATTTGCTGAGGAGGTAGGGGGGGATCAATAAGTATTATTGAATTAATCAGTGGGTGAATGACTCAGCCAATCTCTGAATTTCATGAGTGACCATCTGGCCCCGTGGAAAAAGCTGGAAGGCTAGAAACAGAAATGGATGGATTTGAGACTCATTTGCAGCTCCTCCTATTGTGTGATTTCAATTTTTTCATTTTAAAAATGTGTTTTATCATAATCACTGGCCTTGGTTGGGTGAGAACTAAATGAAGTTCATATATAAATTCAAGGTATCTATTTATATTGAAGATTTGATTCTCTTTCATCCTGTTTTTTTCCTTTTCTGAATTTAGAGTAGTTCTATTTGTCCAACTCATAGGGTCAGATTCTTTCTCTCAAAATTAGAAATTCTGATCCTTAGAGGAACAAGCCAAATAGGGTTGCATGCTCTTTAAGTGTCATTCTGGAGGTTGTCTAATAGACCCGCCAAAGGACTACTTAAAAATAGCAGCGAAAATGCCTGTTCATGATAGATTATCCTTTTTATTATGGATCAGAGTTCTGACTCTGTGATGTTACAGCTTAACTTGTAGGTTTTTACCCAATAGAAAGGCAAGTGATTTCTGTCTTGTAGAAAATTTAACTGCAGACTAGTGTATTCATTTTAGATCTAAACTAATAGTTTCACTCAAATAATCCTTTCTTTTATCTCTATAATCTGCTCTTCAAATGCTCTTTGACAATGTTTTATGACTGTGCTGATTCCCTCTCAATTAGTTTAATAATTTGATCATTTGATGTTGTTTTATGAGTTTTCAACTTTTGGAAAAATCACACTTTGACAGTGTCTTAAGACTGCCATCTTTGCTAGCGATGGCTAAAACACAGTAGGTTTGTTATATAAATAGGTAAAGAATAAGCTAAAGCATGAACTAAAGAAGACTAAAGAAGCCCTATTCTTTTCAGCTTTAGATCCCACCCACTGTCTAGTCAGTCTCTTCGTTTGTAACTTCAGACCCAATGTTTGCATGTCACACTAGCTGCACCAAATCTTTGGTTCACACTTTACATTTCCATCAGTGAGTGAAGGTTGGGGGCATTACACACAGTTGAAGAGAACCAGAATTTGAGTTCATGTCATCCCTTTAGTTTTAGCTTGGTGTGGGACGCTTCCACCTGCCCATGGCTGCAGATTCCATGTTAATTCAGTGTAAGCATTGAGGTTCTAGGTGTTTTCCATTCTAGAATCTATCATTTGGCCCATGTCTTGCCTTTTCCCCACATGAATTCAGTTTCCTTTGCTCTCTCCCTTCTCCCATATTTCCACCCTCAATGGCATCCTACTTACATCTCTTCTCAATACCTTGAGCTTCCAAGTCCTTTGCATGTAGCCTTATAATTCCTTCAGCTACACTTGCAATCCTCTTACTATTTTTGTTTTAAAAACTGTGTCTGAACCAATTTCTGCTACATAGAATAAGAATCTTTAAAAAATACTTCTGAGAAGATCTGTTTTTGCACCTCACAAGATATTCTGATGTGGGCAGTCCAGACCTAATTTGATAGCAAATGACCCCACCAACAATCCAGATTTTGCCTGTTTTTCCAGATTTCAATTCATTGGATGTGATTTTCATTTCCAAAAATGTTTGGCAGCTGCAAGATAAATGCTCCCCTTCCTATGTCAAGTCCACAATCCAAGTAAAGTGGAAAAAGAAGGTGAAGGACCAAGAGCACAATTTAGCTGAGTGGGTTCCCTTTCAAAGACCTTTCCCAGAATCTCTTCTTTGTGATTTCTGTCTACCTCTTCTCAGTCATAGCAGTATCATTTAGCTGCCACTAGATGCAAGGGAAGCTGAAAACCACCCAGCTGCCCTAAACTGAACCATGGTCCTTTACTAAGGAAGAAGGCAAATGAAATACAGTTGCTGTGTCTAGTGGTGTCTGCCATATGTTCCTTATTTTTCATTTTAACATGTTAGATTTTACCTCTATATCCAGGATAACTCTCAAACTTTGTTATCACTTGACAAAGAAATAAATATTTTTATATCATTGTTTGAAGTCACAATATTTCTACATTATCAGAACAAATACATTGGCATATTGAGAAATAACGTAACGGTCAAGCATATTAGCAAAGCTGAGCTGAATCCCAACTAGGCAGTTTCCTGGTTATATAATTTGGACATAATTGTTTAAGTCTCTTTTGTCTTAATTTCTAAAACAAGGGAAAGAATAACATTGCTTCTGCCTGGACTTCTTAGAATACAGAGTCTATGGCAAATCTCACGCATTAAGGCTTTCCTGGAAGGTTTTGTGTCAGGACAGCTAGAGGGGGAGTGGATGCAAAAAATAATTATTAGTAAATTTTTCCAAGCATTAAGTTTGTGACAGAGCTTTAGAAATTGGAGCATACTTTCCTTCCTACTGAAATTGCAATGTTCTTTGTGTTATGAAATTACAATAACAGTGGTTTGAGTTTACATTTGAATACTTTCATTGGAAACAACAAATTAGAAGTATGACATTTCTGTGTTGGTTCATAGTGTTTTTTAGAAATGCCCCTCGCCCTTGGAATTTATTCCATTTCTAAGATTTCTTCTTTACCTGATATTGTCATAATGGGCAGAGAAGATCTTACTTTTTAATAAAAAGTCCTGTCTCTTCCAGCAAGATTTCTAAAACTTGTTCTCATGAGAGACGACTGTTTTTGAAAGACATGCATATGAAACTTCTTTATATATTATTCCTTTTAACTCCTTTTAACTTCCAGGATAAATGAGAAAAAAAAAAAAACCTTTCAAGACTGTAAGTCTATGTCAAAGGAATATGTTGAGTGCTTTCTATGTTTATGGACTGAATTTAAACAAGGCTCCATCTTCTCTCCTGTTTTGCAATAGTCAAGCCACACCTTCTAGGTCTGTCATTCTTTAGTATTTCACATGCTTACAGAGTGAAATGAAAAATATAGGGCATCTATGATATCTCTACAACATAAATATAACCATCAATAACCTAGTGGGTATGAGAAAAAGTAAGTATGAAAAATGAGAATAATATAAAAAAATCTTTGTATAAATTGTTGTAACTAAGAAATGATAGGAGTGGACTCTAGTTATAATAAGTACTGCTAAACTTCTAAAAGAAGAATCACACATGCTTCACATTCCCTTGGGAGGCTGAAGCAGAGATATAAGTATCAATGGATTAGCCTTAATTCTCTTTAAGGCCAGAGACGATAGTGCTTTGTTCAAAACAGTTGCTGAGGAAAGATGCTCGATCAGGAGGAGCATAATAGAATCAACAGAGAAAGTAATAAAGTAGTTCCAAACAGAAAAAATGCCAACTGGTTATAACATCTCTTTATGTCTCTTAAATAATGATTAGTTGACACTGAATTTCCAGTGGATAGGTGAATGGCTAATTTGATGTACTCAGTGCTGAGTGATTGACATTGCACTAAACAGGCATGGGTGAAGTGTGTTTGGCGGGAGAGAGGCAAGGAGATTGTGTGTAATATGTGAATGTAACCTCTCAAAAAAAAAAATAACATAGTAGAAACACCTAGGATGCTTTTTTTGATACTGGTAAAATCCAGAGCTTATTCAAATTTTCTCATCATACATGATACAACTCACAGTGTGTGTATGTGTAGCTCAATGCAATTTTAGCACACATTGGGCTTTGCATGACCAGTACCATAATCGAGAGACTCTAACTGTACCATCCCTACAAAACTCTCTTCTCTCACCCACCAAGGGTGCTTTTAAGGTTTCTGACATTGAGTGGTCCTGGGCTACTTAAATCAGAAATTGTGGGAGTGAGACTTCAGGATATTCTAATATATAACCAAATTTGAAAAGCAGTATAGTAGAGTAATTTTTTTAATGATGAAATACCTTTGGAATGTGTTTATTTTTTTAAAAATTTGAAATTTTTTATAAATTAACAAATTTCTCACAGGCTCAGTTCTACTTCTGGCTATGGAGGAGTAACCATAATGATGTTGACCTCTTACAATAAACAATCAGCAAATTGGGTGAAATACAATATATGAGGCAGCTGTTTCTGGGCAATAGACAATAGTGCAGGAGTGTGACTTGTGAGAGAAGGGAAATAAACAATGTGAACCTTATGTTCGCATTGGCTTTCTGTCTGGAGATACTTTCCAGACTGCACTGAAAGGAGGGGAATCTCTAACAGAGCATATTGGAAGACAGAGGTTGGGATTTTGGAAGAGTAAGGTGTCGTGAGTTTGAGGGTCAGAATACCAGGAAGGAGGGAGCTGCTTGAGAAAAGAGCTCCAAAGTCCCCTTGAATATTATATTGAATATTAAGAAATAGATATGAAAAGTGAAACTCCATGAAGTTGAACAAAAGCAACTAACAAACTGTAAGCTGGAGCTACTAGAACACACAAAGGGTTGGAGGATTTGATCAAGCATGGTAAAGTGTACTTGAGGAAGCTCTGAAGTATTCAGTGGAAACACTAGAAGGTCATGGTCTATGAGAATAAACTAGTTTTAGAGTCAAGGACACTCTAAAACCTGCCCTAGCAAAGCTTATAAGGAAACTAGAAGCTCAAGCTGAATAAGTAATTTAAGTACCTGTCTGAATAAAGTCCAGTTCTTTTAAAGGCATGATGTATTTTTGAAAAACCCAGCACTCAACATTTTAAAGTGCAAAAGTCCAGATCTAATACAAAAAAAAAAAATAGTAGTGAAGAAGTGGGGAAAAGAAAAAAACAGCTGTAAGAGGAAACAGCAATCATTAGAAATAGAATAAAAAATAACAAAGGTTGTTTCCATATCTTCGCTGTTGTAAATAGTGCTGCAATAAACATACAGGTGCGTGTATCCTTTTGGATTAGTGTTTTTTTGTCCTTTGGGTGGATTCCCAAAAGTGGTATTGCTGGGTCGTATGGTAGCTCCACATTTATTAATTTGAGGAAACGCCATATGGCTTTCCACAGTGGTTGGACCAGTTTGCATTCCCACCAGCAGTGCAGAAGAGTTCCTTTTTCTCCACAGCCCCGCCAGCATTTGTTGTTGCCTGTTTTTTTTTTTTTTAATGTGTGCAATTCTTACTGGTGTGAGGTGGTATCTCATTGTGGTTTTGATTTGCATTTCCCTGATTACAAGTGATGTTGAACATTTTTCATATGCCTGTTGGCCATTTGCTTTTCTTCCTTGGAGAAGTGTCTTTTTAGCACTTCTGCCCATTTTTTGACTGGATTGTTGACTTTGCCCAAAAATAGATGACTGGATCAAGAAGATGTGGTACATATACACAATGGAATACTATTCAGCATTCAAAAAAGATAAACACATGCAATTTGCAGCAACATGGATGGAACTAGAGGGATCATGCTCAGCGAAATAAGCCAAAAGGAAAAAGAAAAATATCAAATGGTCTCACTCATAACAGGAATATAGGGGAACCAAATACAAGAGTGTCAACCAGCAAGAGAGGGGTGAGAATTGGGGCTCAGAACAGGGGAGAGGGGAGTACAGGGGACTGTGGTGATGCTTCATGGGTGAATTGGTGGTGGGAAACCTACGGGGAATATACAGTAATGTAAAAGACACAAATAATAATAAAAAAAACCCAAACCCAAAGGTAATGAAATTAACCCATAAGGATCTTAGGACAGCTATATAAATGCTTTTAAGGACTTAAAGAGGAACATAAGCCTTAGGAAAGGAATGAAGAATTTAAAAACAATGGAATATCTAGAAAAGAAGCACTATCTTAAATGGAAAATTTTACTGGAAGGGATTAACAACTGATTAGATACTATAAAGGAAAAAAATCACTAAGCTTGAAAGCATAATGATAAGAAATATGCAAACTTAACCACAGAGGGGAAAAAAGTGGGAACAAAATAAACAGAGTCTCAGTGAACCAGGAATAATATCAAGTGTCAACTAACATGTAATTGCAGTTTTATAAAACGGGGAGTGAGAAGGGAAAAACAGAAATTACTTGAAGAAATATTGGCAAGCATTCTTACAAATTTGATGAAAACTTTAATTGTGCATACTGAGGGTGCTGAACAGAGCCTAAGCAGAATAAGCAAAGAAAATATCAGACATTATAATAAAATTTTTGAAAACCTGTGGTAAAGGGTAAATCTTAAAGGCTGTTGCAGAAGGAAATATCCATTATGCCCAGAATAAGAGAAGAGAATCCACAGACTTCACATTGGAAACAATATGATCCATAGACAATAGAATGACATCTTAAAAGTGCTAAAAGCTATTAATCTAGAATTATCTAATTAGAGAAAACAAATAAGAAATACACACTTCAGATGAACATAACTTAAGAGAATTCCTCATCAGCCTACCTGCACTATTAGAAATAGTAAAATATATTTTTTTATGTGAGAGAAAAATAATATCAATGACAAAAATAAAAGAATACTGGAAATAGTGAATATATTTTTGATATATAAAGAATTTTCTTATCAACATGTAGTAAATATATCTCCTTGTTTTGTATTTTTATTAATGTTGTTAGTAGTAGCTTACTTGTCTGTTTGTTTTCAAAGGAGGATGAAGAAACATGTAAGGGTGGGAGGTTTATGGCTCAGCTTCTTAGTCAGTATATGTGTCTGGAGACAATCAAAACAATCCTAAATATTAATATATTACTATTTAAGCAGTGTAGAAGTGACACCAGAAAGTAATGACAGTGTAGTTTAATGAGGTTACCAGACTGGTTCTCAGCCTTTTTATTGCTATGTTTTTGTCCCAGATAATAACTATTTACAAATGTGTATTTAACTTTGCTCTAGCATTGCTTCTCTGGGCCTTAATTTTCTCATTCATAAAACAAGGAATGGTAGGAGATCTTCAGTTGAGAAAATATTCCAATTCAGTATCTCCTAGGTGTTACTCCTGCTCCCTTATCTTCAGACAATCCAACCCCTGGGATATTCCTGCTTAATGATGATTCCCAAACACATGTCGATTATACTTGTGTCTCACCTTCCTAATAACTATTTGGAGTTCACTGTAACTCTCATCTTTCCATGATCTAGTCATTATTATCATATCAGCTCCCACCAAAACCCAGGAGGAAACCCTTGGTATTTCAGCTTTAAATTTGGTGTTTATTTTGGAAGGTGTCCCAAGTTTTCCCCTTTTAGATGATATCTTTAGCCCTCAAAACATTTGCAGTGAAAGACTGACTAATGTGTTGGTATGCTCCAGTCCCTCAGATCCATTACCTGCTTTTGACAGGTTGTTCTTTAGGACATCACTCAAGGCTAAGGTGTTGCAGCACTGCATTCCTTACCATACTTCTTAGTTTCTTTTAACTCTGCCTTCACCTCTGGAATTAGCCTCTTCATTAAATTCTCTTCAGGTAACCTCCTTGAGCCTGACAGCCCTTTGACTGATTAGCCAATAGGCTCAAATATCAGTGAGAATCAAGCTTTATCACCTAAGCCTTTTGCTTAAAAAAAAAAAAATCACAAAAATCTCTGGTCTTAAGGGATATGTCACTTAACTCTCAAGCATAGATTTTTTTTTTTTTAAGTGAAATCTGAAATTTAGCTCCTTTTCTCTGACTGCCACACTATGGAGAAGAAAAAAAAGAAAATTCGAGAAATTGGATGATCCGTGTGTCTTTTAAAGTTTGTTGTCTCTGGATTCCTCTATAATGAAATGGAAAGGATTGTGTGTGGAGATTCAGTGAGATTACATTTGTATTGTACTAAGTACACTACCCAGAGTATAGTTGTTTCTTATAGAATCTTTTAGCACAGAAGTCTGATGGTTTTATCCTATTCGATCTTGAACTTCATTTAGTTTAGATTACATCCTTCACCTTTTTTCTTCCAACAAGTTTCTGTAACCAGATTGCTTGGTTATACTCTTAATCTTTAGCTATGTTTCATGAACATAAGATTCAGCTTGAGAAAATAAAACTGTTCAACATTGCATATTTCCTAATTTTCTCCTCCCTATACTTATCCATTCAATTGCATAATGCTGTATTAAACCAAGCTTCCACTGTGTTCTGGGAAGTTTTTCTGAGTACTTTTGATTAAAAAAGAGGAGTAATTATTACACACTATTTTTTAATTTAATGACATAGATCAGTTTTTGAGCCTGCTTTCTGCTTTTGACTCTGAGTTTACTGCTTAAATACAAAGGACTGCTTTATTTTGTTAATTCCCGTGGCCATCATCTTCAGAAGTGTTATAGTCCTTTCATTATAGTTGGACACTTACATATACATATCTGAAGTTCTTTTGCATTTTAGCCTTAAATGTTTAAAGTAAAATACAGGCTTAGTGCCCTATTTTGGGAAATATTTAGTAGCCTGAAATCTCGAGAAATTTGCTGTGAGTTATAAGATGACACCAGTGGTTGATTTAAGAGAATAAAATTTTAGAATCACTTAACACAAAAATAGATACTTCAGGGCTCTTTATAATTGCAGAAGGTGAAACAAATTCTTTTTTTCTTGTTGTAAATCATATATAATATATTTATTGCAGAAAATATTTTAAAATATGCATAATGGAGATAAACTCATAAAAGACTTTGATTGACACACTCAAAAATTTATAAAATGCATATAGAAAGAGACTATTGCTATTCATAAATGTGACACATTGTGTATCTAATTTTTGTACTTTGACTTCCTCTCCTCCTTTCTTCATATACTCATTAAAATAATCCCCTTTTAATCTGATATGCACTCCTAATGCATTTTTTCCATGTTTATGCAATAATATTTGTTAGACACATATTTTTAAAACTCATATATTGAAAATTTACTATGCATCAAAAATTGTGCCTAAGGCTTTATGTTAATTTTCATGTCTTAGACTCCCAAAAATTCCCTATGATGTTTTTACTATATTTTTCCCTATATTATGGATGACTGAATTTAATCACCTAGGTATTAGGTGATTTTCTGAGTGAGTTGAAGAACTATAGTTTATGTTTTGGTTCACATGTAGTTATTTCTAAAAATGAAAAGTAGTAGACATTGTATAATAATCAAGAACTTTTTTCATTTATATTTGTTGTAATACCATTAAATGCCAGGTCACATCTAGGGAATTTTGTCTGTCTAATTCATCACCAAGTACCATCAATTTTATCTCCTAAATATCTTTCATATCTTCTCTTTGTTTTCTTGCCTAATGTCTCCAGAGTAATCCAGTAAACCATCATCTGCCTTCTAGATTATGACACAGACAGGGCCTTAATAGGCAAATTGACATCCATCTTGGGTCCAACTAATTTCTTCTCTGTTATACATTCAGAATTGATCTTTTCAGACCAAATATCTGATCATGTCACATCTCTGTGTGAAATTCTTCAGTGACTGCAGAATAAGTACAAAAATCTGAATATTTGGACCTTTAACTACTTTCTAGTCTTCTGCTAATATCCCAGTTTTTTATTTTATTTTTTTTTAGTGCTCCATCCAACCACACTGAATCTCTTTAAATTGCTTGTATCTGGGGCCTTCCCGGTGGCGCAGCAGTTGGGCGCTGCGCTGTGGAGCTGTCGGCAACAGCGACGCGAGTTCGATGCCCGGCCGGGGAGAGTCCCACATGGCGCGGCAGACCTCTCCTGCCTTGCCTGCTGCTCCCCTCAGCAGTGTATTTCTGATCTGCCTGTTCTGCTCCCCGCTCTGTCTCTGGTGGACCCTCTCGCCGCCCCACGCCTCTGGCCTGTACCCCAGCTTGTATGTATAAATAAAAAATAAATCATTAAAAATAAATAAATAAATAAATTGCTTGTATCTGACCACAGGGCCTTGACACATGCTGCTCTGTAAACTAGAGTATTTCCTCTCAGTCCATTAATTACCTCTTAGTCTCTGATCTCTCCTTAGTCATCACTTTCTCTAGAAGCAAGGAAGTCTTCTTTGTCCTTGCCTTCTTGACTAGGTCAATCTCCCCAATATAGGCTTTGTAAAACCTAACTTTTCTTTGTAGCATTTATCAGAGTCCAATTTTGTGTATGGCCACTTGATCCCATGTCTATTTTTTTCAATAAGCTGTAAGAGAGAGAAATAAAGGCGCTCCAATGCCTGTTTACCACTGCAATTCTAGAACTAGTACTACAGTGCTATCTGTTAAGTCAATGAACGGTGAACATAGACACAATGTCTGCCCTTGAGCATTTAATAATATAGAATGTGGATAGGTAACAGCAAGTATTATGTCTTGGGTTAAGTGTTATGATGGAATTACTGAAGCACCCAAACTGAACTGAGAAAAATACTTGAAAGGAGCAGTGTCTAATCTGAGAACTGAAGTGTGAATAGGAGTTAGGCAGATGCAGTTGACAGGTACGGGAGAGTAGTCTTGGAAGAAAGGAGACTATTCCAGGCAGCATGAACAGAATGAGCACAGACCATCCAGTGTGAAATAGAATGCTTCACTTGATGAAGTTAAAGATTTTCAGCATAGCAGGGTCATAGAGAGGGAAGGAAGGTAGCATCGGAAAGACAAAACTAACAGAGGTGCACAATAATCACATTAATATCAAACACAGAGACTGTCGTGGGGTTTATACAGATTATTCTGAGGGATGACACTGCTGGGGTTGTCACTGGAAACATAGCATGCATTTTAGCAATGTCATGTT
The DNA here is from genome assembly GCA_004024925.1 of Scalopus aquaticus. Taxonomy (NCBI): domain Eukaryota; kingdom Metazoa; phylum Chordata; class Mammalia; order Eulipotyphla; family Talpidae; genus Scalopus; species Scalopus aquaticus. Next base: position 23,767 of record PVIJ01006893.1, on the reverse strand, counting down.
TGTTATAATAAAGGGAACAGGCTGGAGTGTGGCATGATCATAGCAGATAAATGAGTTGTGAGGAATTTTTGGGAATCCTGGCAGGAGTTGATGGTGGCCTGGAAGAGGGTAGTGCCAGTGTAGACGGAAAGAGGATAGTGGATATGAGAAATATTGAGAAGGTGGATGCTACATGGCACAGTGAATGTTGAGATAAGGAGGGGGAGGAGCTAAGAATGCTGGCTGTTCTTCTTAGAAGGTGATGAGTCTGTCTGGTGAGAAAGGAAGCAGAGAACACTGGGTATGGTGGGATAGGCATATGGCTTCTGTTTTTTATCATATTTTAAAAAAAATTGGTTTGCCACTAATTTACTTAACTATTTAATTTGGAGGAGTCCAACTTCCTACCTTGATATGTGTACATGCCTCACTCACCCTCCACCAGCTTAACAAATATTAAGAAATTGTGCTTATGTGAGGCTAGTAAAGAGGTCTATGAGGCAGTCAGATGCTTGAGAATGGAGCTAACAGTGGTCTCTAACCCCACCTCTGTGAGACGCCAGCCGAGATGGTCACTGAAATGATGGTGGATTAGAATCCCTACAGGTAGGTAATATGTAGAGCAAGAAGAAAGGAGACCCTAACTGCAGACCCTGAGAAATGTATAGAGTTAAGGGATTAACTCACAGAAAAGAGAGCTCACAAAGGAAATCAAGAAAGATAGAAGCAAAATCATATAGAGTTTGACAATAAACAGAGCAAAGTGTTTTACAAGGAAGTCGTGCAAATTCCCATATAACCAGTTAAAGGTTGAAGCAGTAAGAATTTCTAATGATAAGGAAGTAAATGATGTTTTTAATGAGGTTTGTTTGTTTCAAGTGGAGAAGAGAGTTAGATTTTAGTGTGAGGAGAAATGCACATATCAAAATTCTGGAAACAGGGAAGGAAGTGACTATATTAATACATTTTCCTATGAACAAGATGCACGTTAATGTGAGGTGATGATTTAAATGCAAATGTATGAGCATGTGTGCCAGAAAGTTCTAGATGGCACTTGGCCTGTCTTGAAATGCTCCGCCCTCTCACCTACATGTAGGCTCTCAAATCATGTTTTAGAGACTTCTCTGGACGATAATGGGTGGGTGCAACACTGCTACTTTGGTCAAAATAATTACTTTGGCATCTATATTTCTTTTCTCTTATGGTTCAAGCCTCTTCTGGCATTTGAATGCAGTTGCTTGAAGAGAGACTGGAGGTCCATGCTGAACTATGCATTTACCATGAGTCAACCAATAATTTAGGCCAATGTATATTTTGAGGTGATTTTATTTCACAGTAAAGTAACACTTTGATGTTCCATTTACTTTGACATTTATTTCCATTAAATAAGAATTCAGGCTGAGCTTGAGAATCCTCTCTCCTTTTGTACTGAACAGCCTGAAAAGCTACCGTCTACTATTTCTTTGAACAAAAGGGAAAGCTGACTAAAGGTAGCAATTTGAGGGGATAAAATTTACATCCCACTTGTGGAAAACTTTCACTGCATCAACCTTAAAATCCCAGGTCCCCTCAGGCCCTTCCTCTCCTCTGTTATGGCCAGTAGATGCCCATAGTTAGACCCAATCAAATCCCAAAGGACACCGACTTTGTCTCTCTTACGCATTCATCTTATAGCTCCCCAAACCAAAGTGAGTAGTGTTGACTGGACATTTGTTCCCATGGAAACTCAACATGAAACTAAAAGGAGAGTCCAAAATTATGTCTCTTTCAGGGGCAGACTCCATTAGCCATGAATATGTGACTATAGGTTCCCGCACGTGGTTATTTTAAAGTAATGAACCTAAGCCTTTCCAGGTCTGAGTCATGCTTTTAAAAGGTAATAAGAGAACTTTCTGAAAAGAGAAAGTCTATGTGCATCAGTAAAGTAGACTTGAAGATCACACACTGGGAGATGAAGCCTTGTCATCCAGCTGTCATTGAAAGTTGACATCGACTTAAGGCTTTGGCTTGACAGGATCTGTTCAGAGACACCACAGAGAGTTCCAGAGGATTAATACTTTCCTGTCTGATTTATTCCTCTGCCTGAGATACTTTTCCACCTCTGATTGTGTTCTTGGCACCAAATTATGTTCAGTGTAGAAGAGTGTGGGGTGAGTTTCATATATAGAAAATCATTATAAATGCAGGAAGGTAACCAGCATTCTTTGAAGGTCTACTATTTCCCAGGTCCTCTGATCATTTATATGTTATTAGATTATATATAAAATAGATAATTATATATATTATTAAATTGTGACAGCAACTTTTGGAAGTAGGTGTTGTCTCTAGATAGAGTTAGCCTCTATGAATATTCCAAAGAATTTGCAGTTCTTTGCATGTGTATTTACCATGACTACATATATATAGTTATACAAAGTTTACAAGAATTGGATATATAATATCCAATATAATACCTTTGTATCATCTTTCTATCTTTTAAAAAATGGCAGTCTAGTAGTCATCATACTGATGCACTAACATCTATTTGCCACTCTTTTATTCTTGGTTAGTTAGATTGGAAAATATTCTGTCACATGTACCGCCACTGATTTATTTAACCACACCTCCTTTTTTGGTAATTAGTGGTCTCCTTTTTTTAATTCTCCGACAGATACTTTGATAAACATCTTTAAGGGAGCAGTTTTTGTTTATGTGCGATAGTTTAGCACAGATTACTGAAAGTGGAATTACTAAATAAAATGACATAAATATTTGTTCATGGTTTTAAATAGATATTTCCTCTTGGCCTACAGAAGCTTATCATGTCCACATTTGTTCCAGAATAATATGAGACTGCTCCTTTTCCTGATATCTCAGCTAAACTAGATACGTTTACTCTTAACTACCACCTACCTCACAGACAGGGTAGTATCACATTTTAATTTGATGTTCTGATTAGAGTCCTAAGGATCTTAGCATTTTATCTTGAGTAGGAGTTTATTTTTTTTTAAAGATTTATTTATTTATGCATACAAGCTGGGCTACAGGCCAGAGGCATGGGGCAGCGAGAAGGTTCACCAGAGACAGAGCAGGGAGCAGAACAGGCAGATAGACTGAAGTACACTGCTGAGGGGAGCCAGTGGGCGAGGCAGGAGAGGTCTGCTGCGCCATGTGGGGATCTCGTTGGCCGAGTGTCGAACTCGCATCACCGATGCCGACAGCTCCACAGCGCAGTGCTTAACCACTGCGCCATCAGGGAGGACCTTGAGTAGGAGTTTATTGGTCAAGAAAAACAAAATTAATTTCTACTAAAATAAAAAATAAGGATGATCGTGTTAGCTCAAAAATACAGAGTATATTTTGAAACAACTTAAAATTAAGTGAATTGGTGAGAATTTTATTTTAGCTGTTCATGATATTTAGGGAATCTTTTTTTCCCACCAAATCATGCTGTGTATAATTACATAAAGACACAGCAGGAAATAGAAACTTTTGAAAAATATTCGGAAGCCAAGTGGGAAAGGCATCCCTCTCAGTGCATGTCTCTTTAATTTCACGTGGTAGTTATTTTTGCAAGTATTTAGCACATGGTTTGAATCTTGGTGTTCATAGGAGCTGCCATTTTTTTCCTAGAGATGACAGAATTGTGCTTCAGAACATATGGATAGAGGAGCATGTCTGTTATGGCTTATCACATAAAAATTTTTTAAAATCTTGAATGCTTGACAAAGCTAACATCTCTTTGATAATTGTTAATTTGCTTGTACATTTAAAAATGCTAACAATGTGAGGAATATGCAAAATTTGGACAATGGTATACAGTGGAAAAGTCTTATGCTACTTGGAAGAAAGCTTGGATTTTTACCCTATAAAAAACTGTGTAATAATTCAATAAAAAGCTGAATAACTGAAATCAGGCAACTTCTCTGGCCTTGAATTCCATGATCATTATCTATTTTTAAAAAGTGACATGATATAGTAGACTACAATTTTGGGGAACAGTAACTGAATTTTTCATTTTTTACCTGGATATTCGGCATTGTATTAGACTGCAGTTATCAGAGTCTCTGCCTCTTTGAATCCATTCTTTCTTTTGACCTTCATTGAGGTCCTACAGTCTGATGTGCCTTTGTTAGTCTTCCTGAAGAGAACTCCCAGAGTCTGTGAAAATTAAGTGACTCTTTTGTCTTCCCTCTGCAGCAATGGGCTAAATGTTTTTTTGAATGGCAGGGATTATTTATGACAAAGTTCCTTCAATGTCAATTTGTCCACTGAGGGAAGGACTTCTGCAAGGGCATATTCTTCTCTGGATGCCAGACCAAACTCTCATTAGCAGTAACGAGCACTACGTGTGTGACTTGCCTTTTCTGGGCCATTGCAGCTTGGAGAGAAGTCTTTTGTCATCCATCACATCCCCATAAACCCTTGCTCACTCTCTTCTTTCTTCCCTAAATAGCTTTCCAAACAAGAAAGTGAAAACATTCCATTGTTTATCTCTGATCAAAAGTGTTATTTTCAATAACAGCAAAGAGATCTTCTGAAACCAAAAAGCAGAGTTTACTCTCTGGACACAGGGCAGTGCTAAGGGATTGGTCTCATGGGAAGGTAAAATTTCTTTACCATTTGTGAAGTTGATTGTAATTCTTTGGAGCTCAGGAACCGTGACATCTTTTGACCTAACCTAGTACTTAGTATCCTGCTAGGCAAATAGTAGATACTCTATAATAATAGCCAGGTGCTTAGAAAGCCCTTCACATTCGTTAGTAGGTAATCATCCAATCAATTGGCTTGCTACATCTAGTGGTTATTGTCAATCTTTTGATCTGCTGATCTTCAGAAATCCATTCAATGTGTGGAGAATTTCCCACTTACAAAAGTGGATAGATCAGAAGGATACTCATTTATCTACCCTCTTCTGCAGCTAAGAGATGGGGAGATACAAATTTGATCTTCCCCCATCTTATGGATTCTCTGTAGGCTTGCAATGGAAATTGTTGGCCTGAAGAAATGGGGACCATGGGAAGTTTTTTGGGGGATAGCAGCTTTGGTGGGTGCAAGACAATCTCTAAATAGCAGAGGTAGTGACACTATTGCGGGGCTCAATGTCAAGGGTCTGTGGTGCGGGCAGAACAGATTTCAATGGGCCATGCTTAGCAGCTGCAGTGGAAACTTCCTCTCTGGACTACTTCTGTGGCATGATTTTTGGCATTGTTCCTTGCTCTCTAGTCTCAAACCTGGTTATCAACTGTGACAGCAAGTCTGTCAGTTATTCAACATCTTTTTACCAAAAATTCCTGTTGAAGAGAGAAAATATTCAATAACACTTGTTAAATCATGGTGGGGAAGGTGTTATTCAAGAAGGAGGTCTATTTATAGTCATAGGGAACACCATGATGGAATATTGCAGTGGGGAAAGAGATGGGACTTCACTCTAAATAGAGAATGAACAAGTGAAAAATCTATAGCCAGTGAATACGGTAGGGGTCTGTGGATGGAAAATTACTAAAAATCTTGAATTTTTAACTTAATTTTGTGTGTAACATCTTTAATGGTTTGGAGGATAGATGAAGTGTGGGACCAAAAGACAATTTGAGACATCTACTTCTTCTTGTGCTCAGAATTACCCTTCTTCTGCTCTCAAGGCTAATTGGTTTAGATTCTCTCTCTTCTTAAGGCAAAGCACCTTCCTATAATAAAAGGCATTCTGGAACCTTCTGAGAATGGGAGAGTGTGTGAATAATTATGCACATTAATACGTAGGCATAGATAGCATCTTACTCATGAAGCAGCTCTCCTGTCACAAGATTAATTTCTGTCCTATCCCATAGCTACGATATTGGGGACAAAGGCATTTTTACATAGTTAAGAGTCATACTATATTTATTACTGCCTCTGTTTTATTCCATTTAGCATTATATTATTTTTTCTTTCTCTCATTTTTTAAATAGGTGCATATAATTCCACCTGTATACTTCAATCACCATATTTCCCACTAGGCTTTTAAGGTGATTATAGTTGTTTCACATTTCTAGTTAAAGCTGAAATAAACATTTCCACACATACAATGTCTTTCTTTGTTTGGATTATTTTTATGGAATAAATAATTAGAAATGGGATAATTGAATTAAAGAGTGAACACGTTTCTATCTCTTCCTAATGAATTTATGCAGCTCATTATTCACAAAACAAATGCAATGCAAACATGCAATGAGCTTTATCTCTATTTCTCTATTCCATCTCTCCTCATTCTACTCGATGCATTTGAGTCCCACTGAAGTTGTTGCAGTTCAAGAATTTGATGTCTTGTTTCATTTTATTATCTGTGCTCCCCATAAAATTTCTTAATCCTTAAATTCTAATGTATTCAGAGAAATCCAGCTCATCCTTCAAAATTGAGCTCCACTACACTTCCTCTGAGAAGACTTCTCTAATGCCTGTCTACACTAAACTATCTCCCCAGCTAAGGTTAACTAAACTTTGACCCACTCTAGTCCAAAAGCACTTCTGATGGTCCTCAGGTTTAATGTCAAGCACATGTTTCTTTTCCTGATAGACAGGAGCACCTTGAGGGCACACAATTCTGTTTTTCATCTTTGAGCCCTGTTGCCTTAGAGGCACAAAGAAGGTAATGGTGTTCTATTTGGTCTCTTGCCCTGGTCTAAATGATTCCTTCTTTTCTCATTGATTTTTGCCTACTAAAGTACTTGTTCATTGAGAGAAACAAATGCATAATAGAATTTATCAGAACCCCAGTGTTTATAAAGCACAAACCTAAAGCTCTTTTATGCATCCCAAGTTGCATTTTTATGCCTCCAACACATTCCATTGATCTTTGCTCCACCTCTTTATGAGGAAGCCAGGCAATTAAAAACGCCATTTAAAATGCTAAAATAACAGCAAAGCAGCCTAAATATTTCTGGGAAAAATTTCCACAAATATTCATCTATAAGTTTTTCTATATAGTAGAAGGATAATTTGATCAAACAATTGTGCAGCTCAATACAATATAATGACATTGGGAAATTTATTTTTTGTTTTCTCTTATCTTCATAGAAAATGATAGTGTAAAATTGTTCCAAGAAGAGATAATTATACAAGGAATATACAGATTAAAAAATAAGAAAAACAGAATAGAGGTATATAGTATGTTATTTTTTGAGATGTTGTTGTATTTGGGATACTTATCCACTTAAAGAAAATTAAGGTATAGAATTCACATAACATAACATTTACATAATATCAATTTACATAACATTTTTACCAGTGGCTTTTAGTACATTCACAGTGTCATGTAACCATCACCAATTCTAATTCCAGAACACTTTTATCAACCTGTAAAGAAATCACGTAACCACTAAATAGTCAGTCACACCCTTCCCTTTCCTTCCTATCCCTGGATTCTGGAAACCCCTCATTGGCTTTTAACCTCCGTGGTCTTAGTGTCCTGGACATTTCAGATAAATGGAATCAAACACTAGTAACTTTTGGTTTCTTGTTTTTCACTTGAGTAATATTTTTAAGGTTCATCCTTGTTGTGGTATGTATTAGTACTTCATTCTTTTTATGGTTGGAAATTATTCCATTGATGTGCTATACCACACTTTGTCTATCTATACATCAGTGGATAAACATTTGGGTTGATCCACTTTTTGGAAATTATGACTAATGCTGCTATGAACATTCAGGTACAAGTTTTTGTTGGAACGTAATTTTTCAGTTATCTGGGGCATATACCAAGCCCTGGAATTCTTGAAGCCCGTGTTTTACTTTTTTGAGAAACTGCCAAACTGTTTTCCACAGTGACTGCAGCATTTTACAGATTCACTAGAAATGTATAACAGTTTCGATTTCACTATGTGCTCACTAACACTTGTTCTTTTCTGTTTTTTTTTTTTAATTATTGTTGTTGTTTCAGCCATTCTGGAGAGTGTATAGAGGCATCTCATTATGCTTTGGTTTGCATTTCCCTAATGAAACTGATTTGAGCATATTTTCATGTGCTGATTGGCCAATTGTAAATTGGATGAATGTCTATTCAGGTTCTTTGCACAAGTTTTAAATAGACTCTTTGTCTTTTTTAGATGAATTGTTAAAATTATTCATATATTCCCAAACAGATATACAACTATCAATATATCAGATATATTATTTGCAAAGTTTTCCCCATTATCTGGGTGTCTTCATTTTCTTGATAGTGTCCTTTAATGATAGTACAGGAGTACATTTTAGTACAGATAGTACATTTCCTTTAATGTATAGAAGTTTATTATTCTGATGTCATCAAATTTATGTTTTTGTCTCTTGTTGCTTATGCTTTTGATGTCACATATAAGAAACATTGCCTAATCTAAGGTTACACATGTGTATGTGCATTTATTCTTTCTAAGATTTTTGGTTTTAGATCTTAAATTTAGGTCTTTGATCCATCTTGAGTTAATGGTGGCAGTCTGACTTCATTCTCTTGCATGTGACAAGCCAATGATCTCAGTATCATTTGTTGAAAAGACACCCAGATAGCAGGTGTCTTTAAGTATTAGTACTTCTTTCAAAAATCACCTGACCATTGAAAAATGGACTTATTCTTAAAATTTAACTCTCTTGCATTTGCCTACCTGTTTATTCGTAGACAATTAACACACTATTTTGACTACAAAACTCTGTGGTAAGTTTTGAAATTGGGAATGTGAGTTGTTCAACTGCTTTTTTCCCCAGGATTGATATTTCTATTTAGGGTCCCTTAAAATTCCACATGAATTTTAGGTTTAGCTTTCCAGCTTCTGTAAAATAGCAGTTGGAATTTTCATGAGAATTTTATTTAACTTTCAGATTACTTTTGATAGTGTTGACATCTTAACAATATTAATTCTTCCTATTCATTAATGCAGGTTGTCTATTTATTTAGGTGTCTTTAGTTCCTTTCAAATATGTTTTGTGGTTTTCAGTGTACTAGTTTTATACCTTCTTGGTCAAACTTTTTTAAGTATTTTCTTGATTGTGATATTATAAAAAGACTTGTTCATTTCATTTTTGTATTATTCATTTTCTAGAAATACAACTGATCTTCTATGCTGATGTTGCATCCTGAAACTTTGATGAACTAGCTGATGAGTATTATGGCTTCTTTAGGTTTTTATATACAATATTATGTAATCTACAAACACAGTGTGTTTTACTTTTCGATTTGGATACCCTTATTTTCTATCTTCCCTCTTTCCTTCCCTTTTTTCTTCTCTCCTCTCCCTCCCTCCTTTCCCTTTTTCCCTTTTAATTCCTCTGATTCAAACTTCCAGTAATGAATGAATTTGTTTGTTAGTATTTTGTCGCATCTATATTTATAAGTGGTATTGATTGTTCTTTTAGTGTCTTTGTCTGGTTTTAGTATCAGGTTAATGGTTGCCTCATAATAATGAATGAAGGCGTATTTCTTCCACTTTTATTTTATTTTTTGAAAGGGTTTGTGTAGGACTGATTATAATTCTTCTTTCAATGGTAAAATACTCCAACAGAACCATCTGGTAGTAAGATTTTTGATTATGAATTTAGTTTCTTTGTTTCAGTTATATTCAGATTTTCTTTTTCCTTGTTGTCTGTTTTGCCAATTTGTGTGTTTCTAGGATTTGTTCATATCATTTACATTATCTAATTTGTAATGTCCCCAATTTCATTTCTGATATTAAAATTTTGTTATTCTTTAATTTTTTTCTTGGTCAGTCTAGATAAAGTTTTGTTAATTTTGTTGCTATTTGAAAGAAACAAATTTTGGTTTTGTTTATTCTCTATTTTATCTCTGTGCTAATCTTTCTTATTCCCATCAGTCTCCCTGCTTTGACTTTACTTTGTCCTTTTTTGTGTAATTTCTTATGATAGAAGTCTAGGTTATTGATTTTAGATATTTCTTCTTTTTTAAAACGTTGTCATTTAACGCTAAAAATTGACTTCCAAGTAATATTTGTACTGCATCCAATAAAATTCATCTTTCATTTCCTTATAACTTAAACCATTTTCAAATTTACTTTTAATTTCTTCTTTGACTCTTTGTTTGCTTGAAATGCATTGTTTAATTTCCACATATTTGTGAATTTTCCAGATTTCCTTCTCTTACACACTTCTAATTTCATTCCATTTTCATTGGAGAAGATGTTTCGTATTGTTTAAATCCTTTAAAGTTTATTGAGACTTGTTTTGTTGCCTAACAAATAGTCTTCAGACGCTTTGTCTCAAGTGCGTTTTACTTGTGGTGAATATTCAGTGTGCACTGAGATGAACACATGAACGAAGAAAGAGCAAGTCCAAAGTCACAATATCTTTGTGACTTAGCCTCGGAAGTTATGTTCTATGATTTTTGCAATCTTGCATTGGTCACCCAAGCCAGCCTTAGTAATTGTGGGTAGGATTACATAAATGCATGAGTATCCAAAGCTGAGAAGCATTTATTAAAGCCTGACAACCATAGTCTTCACTCTGATTCCCAATGATTCACAACCTTCACACGTGCCAAATACATTCATCCCCTTATGAAGCCCCCAGAGTCTCATTCTCTTACAGCATTAGCTCAAAGTCCAGAATATCCTTATAACTTACACAGTCCAGGTGTGGGCGGAGCTGTTAAGGTGTTCCTTAAGTACATTTCATTGAGCTCCGTTCCTCTCAAAATGAAGATTTATGAAGCAAAAAAGCAAGTTGTCTTTTCCAGTCACACCCAAAATACAGTGATGGGGCTCACATAAGATAGTTGCTAAAGATATTCCTGTTCAAAAAAAGGAAGGGGGTCTCCCTGGTGGCACAAGGGGTTAAGTCTCAGCACTATGAAGCTATCAGCAGCCACTGCAGCACCAGTTTGATCCCCGGCCAGGGAGCTGACCCACATGGCACAGCAGACCTCTCTTGTCTCGCTGCTCCCTTCAGCAGTGTATTTCAGTAAATCCGCCTGTTCTGCTCCCCACTCTGTTTCTGGTGAATCCTCTCAAAACCACCCCCCCCCACACCTCTGGCCTACACCCCAGCTCTTGTATGCATAAATAAATAAATCTTAAAGGGAAGAAATGGGAAGGACACAGGAGACCTAAGTCCCTAGCAATTCTGAAATTCAGCAGGGCACCGTATGGTATTTCCTCAAGTAGGACTAGACTTGAGAACAATTGCTCTTGATGCCCCACTCTCCCTTCTCAGGTCTTGCTCCCACGCTTGGAGTTATCCTTGTTTTCCTTGAAAGGTAGCCCTGTTTTCAGGTCTGTCATTTTTCTCAGATTTGCTAAGCAACTTCTTATTTCATCTGTGTCTGTCCCGTTCAATCCAAGCTATTGGTGTTTCTGCCATTCTTTATTTCTTGAAAACATCAGGAATCTCCTGGGAATCCCACTGGGGCTGACTTCATTAGACAAAGAGCACAGCTATAAACAACTTTAAGATAACATCTTTCATTTAGGCTTCTGTAGAAACTGCTGTGGGACACTCTTAAATTCCTTGGAATCCCCAATCTTTTGTTAATGGAGTTGACTTAGATCTTTCCAAGGAAGAGGTCTTAATTTAAAAATGCATGTTCCCATAGCAGCATCCTGGAGTCCAGACAGACATTAGGGGACAGGAAGAGTAAAGCATCCTTAGAATGAAGGCAAATTATGGATCATCAGTTTTCTATCACATATAACTTGTGAAACTTAATTAGACCTGCTACTGACAAAATAGAGCATCAAGCAGGAGAGAGAATCAGGTTCACCTTGTTATCAGCCATCTCTCTGTGTTGAGTGTTGTGACTCAATGTCCGAGCAGAAAGCCTGCTGAAATTCTAAAAATGAATAATGAAAGTTATTGTGCCATGTCCCAGAATTTGTTGCATTCTCTCAATTTTGCACACATTTATTATCTAAATTTTCGAACACATGCTTCCCAAGAAGGTGTCTTGTTGATTAAATGTCACAAGAAAATGAAAGAGAAGCAATTGCGAGAAAAGAAAGTGATTTTGCCAAATTATTTCAGTGCTTTGGTATGTGAACTGTAATTAGTAAGTAAATCTATTTCAGTATGAATTTTTATTTGGAGAAAAATTGTTTCTCCCCGTCCAACTAAATAAGTATAGAGCATTCATTTGAAATAATACCTAATTATTAGCATGTGCGAGTGTGTGCCTTATGGTGAACCTGGATAAAAATCTAACATGTGAGCAGTGAAAGGCTGGAGCAAAGTGTGTGGACTTGGTGCCATACATTGTGTGAACAGTAAATCCTGCCTGGGGTCTTAGGAACAAAGACACCACTCAATACTGCACCTTAGAAAACTGGACCTGTCTTCTGGTTCTTCCACCAAATGAGAAAACAAGGGGATCAATTCATGTATTGAAATGACTCCCAGAGAAAGCAGGAAAAGGGGTAGGGGGGTGGAGAGAGGGAGGAAGGAAGGAAGATAAGAAAGAGAGAGAGAGAGAGAGAGAGAGAGAGAGAGAGAGAGAG
>PVIJ01006893.1:0-11263 GCA_004024925.1 Scalopus aquaticus | reverse complement strand
ATAAAAATGGACCCCACAAATGAGATTAGCACTTGCATGGAGACATGAGAGAGCTGCTTCCTCTGTCTGCCACGTGAGGGCGCAGGGAGGGATACTGTTACTGTTGTTTTTCCAAAAAGAATATAGTTTCATATGAAATTATTCACCCCATTTTTTTTATTAAAGTAATTTAAGAATAGGTATCTACAGACCTTCGATATAAGTGATTTTCCTAATCAGTTGTGCCTTTTACCTTTGAGAGAGAGAGATGATCTCACATATTCATATATTTAAAAATGAATCAAGAACTTACTGTCTGGCTGATTTTGTGTTAAGTACTGTGTGTACACAGATGAATCAGGAACATTCTTGGCCCCTAAAGAACATGTAATGTTCTCTACAGTGTGAGGGACTCTTCCAATATGATACATGCTTTGCTACTAGGTGACATGAGTTAATGACAATTCCTGATGCCATGAATTTGGTGCCTGGTTCAGCTGCTCCACTCAGGGACTGGCTAAGGGCACAAGGTCACGTGTTCACATCCCGTGATCCTGTCTAGCTCCAAAAGTTCAAGTCGTGCATATAGGTTCCTTTAAAGACCATGTTGAATAAACAGTTGCATGACCCAGCAGTTGACTAATAGCTTTTTGCTTACTTTGGGATAAGCCCTGTGTGACACCCAGAAATCTCTTAATTGTTTGATTATTTAACAAAAGGTTCTTGCCGGGAAGACTTCAAAACCTTTTAAAGTCCTAGTAGGAGCTGGCATTGTGCTCTTTGTCAGTGTATGCTCATTTCCCCCTTGTTCCTACAAAGAGTGATAATTTAGGTTTGTCCACAAGTAACACTCAATAAGTGAGACGGTACCTCATTTAACAGGGCCTCGGTCTACAGCTGGCGTCTGTTTCCCTTAGTCTGTGATCCAGTTTTTCCAAGGAGTGACACAGTAATTAGCTCAGTGGGTGTTCAGTAGAAGTTTGTGGAATGAATGAATGAGCCATTTGCGTTGGGTCAGTTTCCAAAGTCAGTTCTCTGATGCTGCCACGTATATTCCCAGGACTGCAGCTGCACCCCTCACTCTGTGGGCCATGTAGTTTCCTGTTCTTCTGCAAGGACACAGTGCTATGCTTTCCCCCGGCCCACCTTGTTTTGTGACAACTTCTGAAAGTACGTATTAACTTGAAATGATGCAAGTCTATATTCTGTCCACTCCAGGCCTAACCATTAGGCAACACTGTGAAGACAAACCTTCCATCTAGATAACCAGGCTTTGGAATAAGCAGAAGACCTAGGGTTCTGAATGGCATGCACACGGATGCACTAACGGCTATATTTTATCTAACATTCTGCTCCTTACACTCTGCCTGATTTACGCACAGTTCATAGCATTGGGAAGCCAACTCAAATCCTTTTGCCCTTACATATAACTAATTTCTTCATCAATCAATTTATAAGTGCCTGTTGATCACCTTCTCATAGAAATTCTGAGAACCGTATTGCTTTGCTTTTTGAGGAAATGATTTAAATCTTGTTCTTAGCTTAAAACAAGATGACCGAAAGGGAAAAGGTGCATTAGCTTGTCAATTTAAGCCACTGCAAGAGATGGAGACAATTATGGGTACTGAAATCAAGTTGGAGACTTTGTAACTGGCTGTAAAATAGATATACTTTTGTGCCCAGTGTATTGAGAAAGCAGTAGCCTCAATGATCTGGTAGGGTTTGCAAACCTCAACCTTGAACAATCAACTAAATTGTCAATCCTGTGTCCTAAACCTGGGAAAGGAGTCTCTTGCCAACTACAGACATGATTGTTACCTCTACATCGTAACAGAGAACATTACACTGGCCCTAGGTGCTTAAGGAGAAATTCTAGATTTTTTGATCTAAGCAAGCAAAGTTCTTAAGAGGAAAAATTTTGGACACAGAAATATTGGTACTTAAGTCCTACCTCTCTGATTCAACAATTCCCTGAGCTCTAGTTCCTCCCTTAAATGTGCAAGTAAAAAATGACTTAGAAATAAGTTAATAGCTCAAGAAAAAGCTAATGTTTTACCTGCCCATTCTTGCCTACATCAAGCATTGGCTCACAGCACTGATTTATAAATATTTTCCCTTTTTCTTTCTCTGCAACGTTGAGGCCAGAAAGCTAAGCATTTAATTTTCCTAGCTTCAATCTAGCTAGCAGTGGTGATGGGGCCCAGTTTTCACTAATGTTATATACTTAGATGTGGTTGGAAGGTCTTCCATTAGGTTAAAGGCCTTTGCTACCTTGATTCTGATTGACAGCAGGTGTAATGGCTGGAGACACAGTAGATCTGTTGCCACCATAAGGAAGAAAATTATGTGGAAAAAATTAAAGGATTAGAGGATAGGAAAAACTTGATCCCTAACAACATCATCCATGCTTCAAGGTATTGGGAAAGCGAAAAACTGTCATTTAAAAAAAAAACAAAACTATTTTCTTTCTTCATGAGAAATTAGCTTACTTTCCATTAACATAACATCAAACCCATTTCTTATAAACTAATCATCTAGCTTTGCGACGCTAAGAAAGAATGTGCCTGTCTTTTGCCTTGAGTTAAGATTTGGAGTGATTGCATGCTCCATGTAATTCAACCTTAAATAATTGACAGAGGCAACCCTCAGACCCAGGTCTTTCTGAATCTCACCCAGGTTACTAGTCACTGCAGTCACGTGCAACCCCCACCCAGGGACTCAGAAAGACCTTAGAGAAAATAGAAGTTGCTGATGGATGAATTAAATTGGCTCCTTCTATTTAGACATTAAAATGTCTCCTCTTTGACACAATCTCATACTGACACTGGGATCAAAGGTTTCTATTGGCTGATTCTTCTCTCTGCAGAACTGAGAACTGTGCTGAGATACAGCTGAAAATAAATTTTAGGCAGCGTTGGCCTTGAATGTGCTGATGAAAGGCATGCACTGAAATTCCTGAGCTGGCCCCCCCGGAATGCAAGCTGGAGCCTCAGAGGCTTGGCACCGGGACCCCTGGAGGAAAATGCCAAGGGCACATGTAGCGGGAGGAGCCTGGCTCAGCCGGCCAGCTTGGCGCTGTCACCACAGCCCTTTTTAAAGGCTCATCTCAAAGACAGCAGATTCCACATTGATCCACCTTTTAAGAACAGAAAAAATGTTGTTTGATATTAGCCAGTAACTGTAGGAACTCAAAACTGGGTCACAGATACTGGCTTTTGTCCACGTGGAGGGCCAAAATCACACTGGGCATTGTGTCCAAAGCAGCATTCAGCTAGCCCAGGTCCAGATAGCTTACAAGCTCAATTACGTGGTTTAGTAAAACACAGAATCTAGATTTTCTCCTACTGAGATAAATCCTGGCCTGTTTGCTTCAGACACAAAGTGCTCAGGCCAGCTATAAAATGGTCTGTTATTTTTTCTAAGGACATAAAAAAGAAAGCCTCCATTAGGTGTTCATCATAGTAACTTTTTAATCAAGAAAAAAGTATATGCTCAGGTTTAAAACTTCTAATAGTTTTGAAAGGAAGAGAGCAAAAATAACAATCCCCTGAGCTCAAAGGCCAGCTCCTGTTAGCATTTTCTTGAATATGGAGCTCTGCTCTTTTCCACGGTTTCACTTTCTGCACTTCAGTTACTCCCAATCAACTGTGGTTGGAAATGTTTCGTATGCACAGTAAGATATTTTCAGAAAGATAAAGAGAGAGATTACATTCACATAACTTTTATTACAGTATATTATAATCGTCCTCTCTTATTGTTATTAATCTTACTATGCATAATTTACAAATTAAACTTAGTTACAGGTATGTATGGGTACTAAAAAGCTAGTCTTATTGGATTTAGTACTAACTGCAGTTTCAGGCATCCACTGGAGGTCTCGTATCCCCTGTGGGTAATACATTGTCACTGTATTTATGACAATCCTCTATCAGTTGTTACAGGTTGAATTGTATCTCCTGAAAAAGGTTATCTTGAAGTCTTTTTAAAAATAATTTATTTATATATCTATTTACATCATTGTTCATTTTTGTACAATGTTTGCTTTTACTTATAGGTATCTTGAAGTCCTAAACCTCAGGACTTCAGAAAATCATTAAGGTGGATCTTAATCCAATAAGACTAGTGTACTTATAAACAAAAAGGGAAATTTGAACCTTGAAGCAGACACACACAGGGAGAATGCCCTGTGAAGATGAAGGCAGAGATTGGGGTGATGCTTCTACGGGCAGGGAACGCTGAGCATGGCCAGCAAATCAGTGGAGACTAGGGGTGAGGCCTGGAGCAGATCTTCTCTCACAACCCTGTTGACACTCGATTTTGGATTTCTAGCCTTCAGAACTATTTGATCACATATTTTAATATGTCATCAAAATGATAAAACTTGATTTTTGATAAACATTTCTAAATCACCAATTTTTAGTATATTGTTAGAGTAACCCTGGCAAGTTAATACACATATGGAAATGGAGACCAACGTATGTATAGGCATATGGCTAATATTGTCTGGTCCCTCTTTTCATCTGTCTAGTTTCAGTAACGCTAAGCCTAGATTTTTACCAGTATAAAGACATTGAGATTTCAACAGTGCTGTTGAAATACTTCCACACTTACCAGCATATGAATCTCTTACTCTGAAGCCATAGCCACTATTTTGTAGTATTTTATAAACTGCTGGAGCTCCAGCAGGTGCCAAGCACTGCTTGATGTTTTGGGGGTCGCAGAGGTAACTATAAGAAAAAGATAATGTGTAGCATTCTGCTTATAGCTAAAGAGACCACACCCAAGAAACAGGACAGCCAGGCTAATGTGCTGGGTTCATGGGCTAAGTACCTGATGCCACCTCTTTCGAAGGACATACTAGGCCAAGAAGAGCAGGAAGATGTCAGTTTATCAGAGTTAAGTGAAATGATCCATTAAGAACATCAGATCTCTTTGCTCTGATTCTATATGCAACAAGCAACCTTTTCCATTTTAATGTTTTCCCTACAGATTTTCCCGTGGGAGAGACTTGGGGGGCACTTTTGATGCATTTGCTCACCACTCTATCCCCGTGCTGCATTCAGTGCTTGGCTCACAGGGTAGACTCGTTAGGTATGTGTTGAATTGAATAAATATTGCATGTAGTTGGTCACTAATGGGGTGCCTACTGTGAGTCATAAATTGGGCTAAGTGCTTTCATAGGTTACAAGTTAACATTTCTTGTAGTGAATTAGCAGTGTGACACTGATTAATCAATCACTGATTTGTGGATCTGGTTAAATAGGTAAAACCCTCAGAATCTCATCATCTCATCACTATAGACAAAATCTATTTCCTGAATTTGAAAACCCAAGCCTTCGTCTTTGAAAGCCCTATTGAGCAGTTTTTCAAACTCTCTTATTTATTCATCATTCATTTATCTAGTTATTTCCTCAAATCTTCCTACATTTGATTTTCATGTTTTTATCATATAATGACCACCTATATCTACCATATGTCAGGAGCTCACCTTGGCACTGGGTGCAAGTCAGGGATATTAACAATCTTGTCCTGCAGGAGCTAATACACCATGTCTTCTTTTTTTTATGATTTTTTTTAAAGATTTATTTATTTATGCATACAAGCTGGGGTACAGACCAGAGGCGTGGGGCGGCGAACAGGCAGATTGACAGAAACACACTGCTGAGGGGAGCAGCGGGTGAGGCAGGAGAGGTCTGCCGTGCCATGTGGGAATCTCCCCGGCCGGGCTTCGAATCTCCCCGGCCGGGCGTCGAACACATGGGAATCTCCCCCGGCCAGGCGTCGAACTCGAACTCGCGTCGCCGCTGCCAACAGCTCCACAGCGCAGCGCCTAACTACTGC
The DNA here is from genome assembly GCA_004024925.1 of Scalopus aquaticus. Taxonomy (NCBI): domain Eukaryota; kingdom Metazoa; phylum Chordata; class Mammalia; order Eulipotyphla; family Talpidae; genus Scalopus; species Scalopus aquaticus. The sequence continues at coordinate 5,443 of PVIJ01006893.1, read as the reverse complement.
GCCACCGGGGAGGCCCCTACACCATGTCTTCTTTAAGCAGATTGTGACCTATAATCCTTGGCTGTTTTGAAGGTAATATACTGAAAGCCTCTGGCTCCACACCTGGGGAAGCCAACCCAAGAATCTGGTCGCCTCATCTGAGTTGTAATCTTCCCTCTCTCCAAGCCAAGTTCCAGGCCTTGGCACCAGGACTCACAGGAATGCAAGAGATTCTGGAACTCATTGAATTGCCAAGAGTCTTAATGAGGAATTCAGGTCAGAAAGTGAATTTTTTTAATCATGAAAGGGAAACTGTTTTAGAATTTATGTTGAGGTCAACTCCATCACCCTCTGTTGTGCTGCAGTATTTTGAGGTGCTTAAATAGACCATATGTCTCCTTTTATAATTATCGTGATTTCATAGAATAGCTCCTCTTTGCAGTTGACCCTGTGGTGGGAACAGTGAGTGTGTGGGCGCCCCGCCCACATGAAGAGAGATCGGAGCCAGCTCACTTTCAGATATTTGATGTGGTTTTTCAGAAAGAGGCCCAACTGGGATTCCTCTGTATGGCGTCTGTTATGGACTTAATCTATGCATCTTAGTTAATTTCAGGTTTTTAAGACTGGGGTGAGGTCCAATGGAGCCTTTAAAATATTCAGCATTTGGCAGAAAATTGACGATTTAAATGCATACCTCACACCTACATTCAACCAACTTAACTGAGTGTTTACTACAAATATAACGCCCTTTCACAGACACTAATTCAGTCATTTCTCAAACCAATACACTGACATCATAATGTGTTGAAAAATCTCATTTTTATAAATGAGAAAATAAAGAGTTCAGGAAGCTTTAAGGACTGTCCTAAGTTCAGAAAGCTATGACATATTGGAACTATGCACAAATATCATCAATGTGGCTTCTACTTTTCGTTACCAGGGAAGCTATTGTTTCTTAAGTCTCTTTGCTTCCTTTTCTAGTCACGCCTTCCTTCTGTCTTCTCTGAGTTCTTCCTTCTTTATTGTATCCTTTCTTTTAGTCACCTCTCTCCATTTTTCCTTTCTTGAGTGTCTACTATATGTCATGCTCTGTCTTGGGTCTTGGAGATGCAGAGACAAAGATACAGAAGTAGAGTCAAGGGATGGTCAAGGTGAGATATTTACCACGAAGTAGATTATCTGAGCCTGGCTCTCAGGAGAAAGACAATTTGGGGAAAGAAGCAAAAATGTTTGGTAAAAGCACTCTTGTTGTTAATGCCACCTAGAGTCCAGTAAGGACTGAGAAGAGGGCCCCTTCATGAAGATTTGTGGAAATCAAAGTTCTGCTGAATGATTCAGATGAGGAAATGGCCTCAGAAACGAGAAGCAACATGGACATTTTGTCACTGAATGTGTCATGAGACTGAGCAGGAGGACCTACTGTGACTAAAGGTCAGGGTCAGAGCCCGAAGAGTCATACATAAATGTCATCATCAGGAACACTATTGTCTATTCAGGTTTTCATACTGAAGGATACTAGTTAATGTCTTTCTGTCCCTTAGACTGAAATTCCACTTGAGGACTGCAGGGTGACACTTTATTGGTGATAGTGGGAGAGAAACTAGACATTCCCTAGCTCTCTTGTCTTTGGGATCTGCCAGCAAAAAAAAAAAAAAAAAAAATCACAGTTTCTTATTTCCTTTGGGTCAAGATGTAATCTTAGCGAGGGCCCTGTTCTAGAGGGAGGTAGTATGGGGTAGACCAGAAGTACCTGTGTACCTGTGCAGTAACTGTGACTAGGCCTCTCTAATTCAGGGACTTAGTTCAAGGAGATCTAGTGTATCTGCATTTCTAAGCTGCATTTCTACATCAGCTTTACCAGCATTAAATCTGGCCTTTGTTGTTTATTTACCTGATACTTCTTTGACTCTCTGTTAGTGGATTTTCACCTTGTATGAGAAAGAATGGCGATACTACTGGGGCCCTTCAACTTCAACAGTCATTAACACTTCTCTCTGAATAATAAGCAGCAAAGAAGGTCTTTCAGAAAAACAGACAGTGAATTGGATAACAACCTATTTATGAATTTGGTGGAAAGTGAAAAATGAAGACTGCATAATTTAGAAGCCATATCTTCTTGGTTGCAGGGTCTGATGTTCCTTCTAGTTTCCAAAGCTACCATTTAGTACTTCTCCATGAAAATGTCTACATTTGTATGGGAACAAGGGCTTGGAGAAATGGGGTGACAAGCATCCTCCAAATTAAAAATAACTCATTTAGTGCTTTCTGTATGTCAGGGACTAAGGACTTTACATATATCAATTCATGAGGCATTGGGTGATTAAGTGACTTGCCAAAAGCCACAGGGTCCAGGGAGTGTCAGGGTTGGGTCACTGGCATCCATACTCTTAACCACTATGCTCTCTGCCTCTCCTCTGCTATAGGTGCTTCACCTGCCCCACTATCTTCCTTCAAGCAGGACACCACGGCAATGCCTCTCTAAATAATTGTCATGAAACATAAACTGGAGTGCTCCAATATCCCACAAATAATCCTAAATCCCTTGATGTTTTAAAATGTGTGCAGCACTAAGAGGGCTTCAGTGATGCCTGTGTTCACGAGGAGGAGTGAAGAAGAGTGTCCATTCTCTGCCCACTCTGGTCTAGAGCCTTGACATATGTTGTTTCTCCATGGGTTTCACCTATACCCATCCAGATATAGGTGATGAGTATGGGCTTGAGACTTGAAAAGGAAGGACTTTGGGGCTTGAAAGTTGAGAGGGGAGGTCTTTCTCTAACTTCAGGGACCCAGGGAACTTAAGACGTCATGAGAGATGTGGTTCTGTCACAGTGTACTGCTTAGTTTGGTATCGCTTTCCAGCTCAGCCATGCTAGATTGGAGGTGTACTTGGGGAAAGTGGCTGAGAGTGGATGTCAGAGGGGAAAGTGGCTGAGAGTGGATGTCAGCCAAAGCAGCTGGGTAACCTAAATGTCTCTGACATGGAACTGAGCCAGCAGGATGAGACTGGCAGACAAAGCTCATATAGCTCGTAGACCTCCAGCGGAAAGAGCCGCCTCCTGCATTCAGTTTGTTCTGCTTTGCTGGGACGTGCCTGCTGACCACAGCAGCTGCCTTGACTTGGGTCCTTCTTGACCTCATGGATGTGGTGGTCAGAGACACGTGTCAACATAGCGAGATGCTTTGGTGGTGAATTTGCAAGGAGGCCAGATGGCTTGCACTCTGAAACAGTGACAGCTGCAGCCACCGTGAAATCATGCCACCACTCATGGAATTCAGCAACTCTCCTCTGCAGCACCAGTGCTGAGCATTTGGTAGGGGGAGGCTACCAAGGGAGTGGGAACCTGAAGGAGGCAAGAAAAAAATTGCCTGTGATGACAGGAGAATTGGGCCACCAAGGCTTAATTGAATTTCAGTATTCAAATAGCTGGATTTGAAGTTATTATTATACTGTGAATAGGTGGAGAAGGAATTGCACACCTCTCATCACACTGCATCCTGAACTCATCCATAGAGGTACATAACATTACCTACCTTTATTTTTTTTTAAAGATGTATTTATTTATGCATACAAGCTGGGGTACAGGCCAGAGTTGGGGTCAGCGAGAGGGTTCACCAGAGAGAGTGGGGAGCAGAACAGGCAGATGGACAGAAATACACTGCTGAGGGGAGCGGTGGGCAAGGCAAGAGAGATCTGCGCGCGATGTGGGAATCTCCCCGGCTGGGCGTTGAACTCGCATCGCGCTGCTGACAGCTCCACAGTGCAGCGCTCAACCGCTGCGCCACCAGGGAGGCCCCATTACCTACATTTAGTGGATGAAAAGATTGAAGCTGAAACAGATTAATGATTTGCCCAAGGTCATGGGAGGGGTTGGATGGTGGATACCAGTTTGGTTTGTAAGCTGTGTCTGCCCCAACAGCAGGAACATCTCCTCTCAAGACCAAAGCATGACTGTGCGAATTTTAAGAGCCCCAGCGCCCCAATTTACCAGTATGAGCTAGCCACCCCTCTGGGCCATCTGATAACCAGATGGAGCATGTAGCTTGGCAGGGAGATCCTGTTATTACTGTTTTGTGACAGAGATCATTAGGGCAGAGAGGGATGACGTCAGAGGTGGAATGGGGTAAGTCCAATGTCTAGAAGCCTTCCTATCCTCATGCTTTATTAAAAGTTGCTCAGATCAAGTCTGGTGAGGCCATCTTGGTAGCGCAAACAGCCCCTTGTCTTTTCAGCACAGCCTGCAGGGCCGCTGGCGGGCCGTGTCCAGAGGTTCTCAGTGTTGTCACAGGGGACAGTCGGCAGCAATGAGCTGATACGGGGCATGTTTTCTGGGCTTGAAATCGTGGCTGTTCTGTGGTTAGTGACTACTTTTTTAAAAGATTTATTTATTTATGCATAAAAGAACTGGGGTGTAAGCCAGAGGTGTGGGGGGTGAGAGGATTCCCCAGAGACAGAGTGGGGAGCAGAACAGGCAGAGCGGTGGAAATACACTGCTGAGGGGAGCAGCGGGCGAGGCAGGAGAGGTCTGCTGCGCCATGTGGGCATCTCCCTGGGCGGGGATCGAACTCGTGCTGCAGTGGCTGCAGTAGCTTCATAGGCTGAGACTTAAACTGTTGTGCCACCAGGGAGGCCCATGTGGTTAGTGACTCTTTAAGTCTCCTGTGAGCTCTCTTTTGAGAAAAGTGACTGCATAACTGTTAAGTGTTTGCCTACAGGGGCCAGGCAGATCGGTCAATGAGTGAAGCTCGTTTACAGTAGGAGTCTGGGGACTGTGAGGGACTAGAGCATCCAGAGCCCCTTTCAAAGGGGTCAGCCTCTTCTCAGTATCTGCTGGCCGAGGCTCATGTTTTTGGATAATCTGTATTTTTCCCCAGGGAAGTTGGAAATCTGGGCTTTTACTTGAAATCTTCCAATTTAAAAATGTTGTTTGAACATTAAAAAATACATGTTAGTGGATTAATTTTCATAATATAGAATTCCATTGGCTGCACTGATTAATTCCATATCGAAATTGTTTAGCATTTTTAGGAGAGCACTGTGTAAGCTTTGGCACTGTGCATGAGGATGGGGGATGCTGAGGTGGGTACTCTAATGTGTGGGTTTAAAAATGTAAGATTGAGGCAGAGAAACTTCTGTCTTTGCTGCATTAAGAGTTTGATCATATGAGATTTCTAATCTTGGTGAGACCACGTGATAGCTAGAATCTTCTCGTCACATTTTAAGAAAAATACATAAAAAATAAAAGTGATCAAGAAACCATATTCGATGAAAGATAGCTGAAGAATCTGGGACTATTTACCCACAAGAAGGAAGGCTACAAGTGACATGATTGCCAGCTTTAAATATTCAAAAGCCAGTCACTGGGAAGAGATTTATATTTATTCTGTAAGGCCTTAGGCCAGATCTGGGATCAATAGATAAGAATTATAGAAAGACAACTTTTTTTTTTTCCTTTTTTTTTTTTTT
>PVIJ01006892.1:0-87530 GCA_004024925.1 Scalopus aquaticus | reverse complement strand
GCTTCTCCTGACAGAACGAGGCCGGCAGCGGCGGCGGCTGAGTAGGAGCCACTGAGGCGACAGCCCCCGCCCCCTGCCCGCTCCGGGGCCTGAGATCGGGGCTCCCGCCCCCCACCCCGTCCCCCGTGCTCACTGGTCCTCGCTGGGGCTCTGCTGCCTCATCTTGGGGTGCGCAGCCGGGCCCCTGACCGAGGCTGACAGGACCAAGGCTCTGGGCTGGGTCGCGCTCGGGCTCAGTCTCGCCAGACGCCGACGCTGGCTGAGGAGACGCGGCTGTGGCTGCAGCGCCCCGAGGGCCCGCGGGCCTGGCTGTTATCACTCGGGGCCTCGGGGACTCAGGACAGACCCGTAGTGGGCGCGGCTGTCCCAGGGAACCCCGTCTCTGAAGACATCTGAGGGGCGCAGAGCAGAAGGGGAAGGGGAGCCAGGGGGCCCGACTCTGCTATTCCCAGAGGGGCTCCGGCCTCTCTGCGCCTGACAGCGGCGCCAGGGATGTTTAACACACACGGTCTGGTTTGAACTGAGCTTGTGACCTTTTGGCTTAGACGCCTGGACACTGACTGTGTTTCTCACGTACAAATTTTAAAATGAGGCATTTTTACGTTAACAATCTGAAACGAATCCATTTTTTTTCACTTAATATTTGTCTTGATGTTATTTGAATGTCAGCCGATTCTAATTTGTGCTTTGAACAGTGAAGTTGTGAGTGAGGAACTATCTGCCTCACACCTGTTCGGAGGGTCCTGTTTCCGAAGTGACCGCGACCATCCGCAGGCCGCAGTCGGCGCTGCTCAGGGGCGGGGCTGCAGGGTCCGGAGGGAGTCCTGCGGGAGCCCTCCAGCCGCGGGTGGAAGGACACAGCCTTTTCCACGGCGGGCCAGAGCTTTCTCGAGTTTTGCCATGCAGGACTCTCAAGGTCATGTTCACACATACAGTTGTCTCCCACTGAGCAAAACAGGTGACAAGTAGAAATGAGGTTTGCTCCAGGTCTTCCTGCCTTTGCAAGGGACAAGAAGAATGAAGTCTCAGTATTTTTTTTTGTGTCTAATTTAACAGAAACATCGTTTTCCGGTGCAGTTATGGATGGAGGGACCACTAGGCCCAGACAATCGTGGGGGTGGGTCTCCTTGGCAGCGTGATAGAGGGGTGAGGTCAGCGTGGGCTTAGCAGGATCTCCCCCCTTTTCAGGAGTCACCGTGGTAGCACATCTGGAGCATCACAGAGGCTGGAAGATGCACCTCTATTTCCCAACTCAGTCCACAGGCCATAAAACTGCAATGTTCTCAGCAACATCTCCCTGCAGAAGCACTGACTAAATGGGTAGCAATGGCCCTGATTTGGTTTCCTGGATCCGCTCCCTTTTGCTGTGTGACCAGCAGGCAGGATCAGGCTCGGGCTTTCCTGCCCCGGGAGCACAGCTGCCCTGGCCCGGCACCGAGCGGAGCCATTCTGTGCCCATGTGTAATGACGGTCCTGTAGCTTCTGACTTCTGCTGTTCAGGAAGAGATCCCTTTGTCCCAGAATTTTTTTTTCTTTAGGTTATTTTGCATTTACAGATCCTAAAGTATCAAGAAATTTGCTCTTGACCTGCTGTTCCCAGTTTTTAAGCGAGTTATCAAAATTAGGGTCATCTCCAACCTTTTCTGTCCCACTAATGTGACAGTCCTAGTGAAATCGGGGCAGAAAGGTTGTCAGGCTCTCACAAATGCCCAGGCTCTGAGGCAAGAGCCACCAAAAAGCCTCAAAAGGCCAAAAGGCCAAATACAACAAAGGCCAGCGCCTGCTGAGAGGACAGGGCACTGGCTGTGGGTCTCACCCGTGCGCACAATTGCAAGAGACTTCAGGCTGCAGGAACAGCAAACATGGGGTTTATTGTACAAACGGGGTAAACAGAGAGCTCACTGCATCCCCAAGTGGCGGCCACCTCACTCAGAACACATCGGGGATGGTAGCTCCTTGGAGGTGCTGGGTGAGACCCACAAACAAGTCTCTGAGACACCAGGGACCGGAAGCCCCATCTCTGCAGAGTCCTTCAGCTTCTCTTCCTCCTCGGAGGGCAGCTGCTGGATGCTTCTTTTATTCTTTCTTCCTCGGAGGCCAGGAACGGACTTCTTTCTTCTCTCTTTGGAGTCTGGAACCGTCGTCTTTTTTCTCCTGGGGGCTGGTGTCTTTGTCATCGTCTTCTCCTGTTCTTCTCTTTTCCCCCTTCTTCAGGTCCATCCAATCCTGGCTTATATCTTCTCCCTAGTCCCACTCACAAGTCTGATTGGACCATTTTCAATCCTGGAGCTGACTGGACCAACCCATCAGCTCCTAGCACCTATTGGTCCTGATTGGTTACTGGGCAGGAGCAACTGCCGCAACTGCTCTGGAGCAGCGGGTTAAGAGGCCCCACTGCTCTTGCAGGCTCCCACTGCTAAGGCAGCTTGGTTCCGGTAACAACTGGTCAGAGAACTTAAGATGAGTAATAATATTTTCATATCTCAATGTTCCCAGACTGGGCTGCAAAATGCTCTGCTATTAAGAGAATATTATGACATCAGAGAAGCCACAGGTACGTGGAAATATAAATATCACTTATCATCAGAGAAATAGAAATCAGTCACAAAAAGATGTAACTAAAAAGACCAGCCACTTCATTAATAAAAGGACAATGTCTGAATTGGCTGTCAAGCAAAAATCAAAATAATAACCAGAGATTACTATAAACAGTTATACGGAAACAAGTTCAACAACCTAGAGGAAATGGACAAATTCCTAGAACTATACAATCACCCAAAACTAGATAAAGAAGATATAGAACACCTAAACAGACCAATCACAAGCAGTGAGATTAAAACAGTAATCAAAAACCTACCTCAAAACAAAAGCCCAGGACCAGATGGTTTCACAAACGAATTCTACCAAACATTCAAAAACAAAATAGTCCCTATATTACACAAACTCTTTCAAAAAATTGAGAAGGAAGGAGTACTACCAAACAAATTCTATAAAGTAAACATTACTCTAATACCAAAACCAGACAAAGACAACACAAAAGAAGAAAACTACAGACCAATCTCTCTAATTAACACTGATGCAAAAATATTTAACAAAATCTTAGCTAACAGGATCCAATAATGCATCCAAAAGAAAATACACCATGACCAAGTGGGATTTATTCCAGGGACACAAGGATGGTTCAACATCCAAAAATCAATCAATGTAATCCAACACATGAACAAAAAGAAAAATAAAGACCATATGATCATATCAATAGATGCTGAAAAAGCATTTGACAAAGTGCAACATCCATTTATGATAAAAGCCCTTGAAATCCTTGGGATAGAAGGAACATACCTCAACATAATAAAAGCCATATACGACAAACCCACAGCCAACATTATCCTCAATGGTGAGAAGCTAAAGGCCTTTCCACTAAGATCAGGAACAAGGCAAGGATGTCCACTCTCACCATTGCTTTTCAATATAATACTGGAAGTCCTCGCCAGAGCAATAAGACAAGAGAAAGACATTCAAGGAATCCAAATAGGAAAAGAAGAAATTAAACTTTCTCTGATTGCAGACGATATGATAATATATATACAAAACCCTAAAAACTCCATAGAAAAACTACTCAAAATTATAGACCAATTCAGTAAAATAGCAGGATACAAGCAGGATACAAAATCAATGAACAAAAATCAGTAGCCTTCTTATATGCAAACACCCAATCTGAAGAAGAAGAAATTAAGAGATCCATCAAATCGAAACCAAAAAAAATCAAATATCTGGGAATAACTCTAACAAAAGACATAAAAGACTTATACAAAGAAAACTATAAAAGACTATTGAAAGAAATACAAGAAGACACCAGAAAATAGAAATACATCCCCTGCTCATGGATTGGAAGGATTAACGTTATCAAAATGGCAATCCTACCAAGAGCAATTTACAGATTCAATGCTATTCCAATAAAAATCTCAATGACATTCTTCAAAGAAATAGATCAAATACTGATGAAATTCATATGGAACCACAAAAAAACCCCGCATAGCTAAAGCCCTCCTGACTAAAAAAGAAAACAGAGGAATTTCACTCCCTGATTTCAAACTATACTACAAAGCCGTAATAACTAAAACGACATGGTACTGGAACAAAAACAGACACAAAACCAATGGAACCAAACAGAATACCCAGAATTAAAGCCGCATATCTATAACAACTAATCTTTGACAAAGGAGCAAAGAAAATGCAGTGAAACAAGGACAGTCTATTCAATAAATGGTGCTGGGAAAACTGGACAGCCACATGCAAAAAAATGAAGCTAGACTACTACCTCACACCCTGCACAAAAACCAACTCAAAATGGATAAAAGACCTAGACGTAAGACCTGAAACCATAAAATTTATGGAAGAAAATATAGGCAAAACTCTACACGACATACACCTCAGCAAAATCTTTAAAGACACATGGCCCAAAGCGAAGGAAGTGAAGGACAAGATAAACAGGTGGGATTACATCAAAATAATAAGCTTCTGTACAACAAAAGAGACATTAACCAAAAGAGACACCCTGCCAACTGGGAAAAGATCTTTGCACACAATACATCCGATAAAGGACTGATAACAAAAATTTACAAGGAACTCACACAACTCAACAAAAACAAAGCCAATAACCCAGTCAGAAAATGGGCAGAAGAGCTAAATAGGCACTACTCCAAAGAAGAAAAGCAAATGGTAACAGATACATGAAAAAATGTTCAACATCACTTACAATCAAGGAAATGCAAATCAAAACCACAATGAGATACCACCTCACCCTGTGAGGTTGGGACACATTAAAAATATAGGCAACAACAAATGCTGGCAAGGATGTGGAGAAAAAGGAACTCTTCTACACTGCTGGTGGGAATGTGAACTGGTCCAACCACTATGGAAAGCTGTATGGCGATTCCTCAGACTGCTCAACATGGAGCTTCCATATGACCCAGCAATCCCACTTTTGGGAATCTACCCAAAGGACACAAAAACACTAATCCAAAAGGATACATGCACCCGAATGTTCATTGCGGCAGTGTTCACAATAGCAAAGGCATGGAAGCAACCCAGATGTCCAAAAATAGATGATTGGATCCAGAAGATGTGGCACATATACACAATGGAATACTATTCAGCATTCAAAGAAGATAAACACATGCAATTTGCAGTGACATGGATGGAATTAGAGGGGATCATACTCAGGAAAACAAGCCAGAAAGAAAGAGAAAAATATCGAATAGTTTCACTTATAACAGGACCATAGGGAAACCAAATAGGAGAGAGACACGTGTGGGGGCGGGGGGAGGGGGAGGATAAGGGCACAAAATGGAGTAGAAAAGGACACAAGGGACCACGGAGATGGATCACGGGTGAATAGGTGGTGGGTTACCCAAGGGGAATACAAAATGTAAAAGATATAAATAACAATAAAAATATATAGTTATACAAAAAAAAAGAACTGGCTCTCAAATAAGCACATCAAGGCAAATATTACGTGAAAAATGGAATTTATTACAAATTGTTACTCTCAAATACCTATTTTAAAATTTTTACATGAGGAACACAATTTCCAGATGTGTAAGTCAAAACGTCTAGACTCAATTCAAACTAGACCGTGTGTTGTTAAATATCCCTGGTGCTGATGTCAGGAGCAGAGAGGCCGGAGCCCCTCTGGGAATAGCAGAGTCGGGCCCCCTGGCTCCCCTTCCCCTTCTGCTCTGCGCCCCTCAGATGTCTTCAGAGACGGGGTTCCCTGGGACAGCCGCGCCCATTACGGGTCTGTCCTGAGTCCCCGAGGCCCCCGAGTGATAACAGCCAGGCCCGCGGGCCCTCGGGGCGCTGCAGCCACAGCCGCGTCTCCTCAGCCAGCGTCGGCGTCTGGGCGAGACTGAGCCCGAGCGCGACCCAGCCCAGAGCCTTGGTCCCCTCAGGCATCGGTCAGGGACCCGGGCTGCGCACCCCAAGATGAGGCAGCAGAGCCCCAGCTCAGACCAGTGAGCGCGGGGAGATGGGGGTGCAGGGGCCGAGAGCCCCGATCTCAGGCCCCAGAGCGGGCCGGGGGGTGGGGGCTGTCGGCTCAAGACTCCCAAGGAACAGAATTCCAGGACCAAATGACATCACTAGTGAGTTCTCCCAAACGTTCCAAGATGAGCTTATACCTGGCCTGCTCAAATTCTTTCAAAAATTTGAGAAGAGGGAAGACTACCAAACATTTTATGAGTCCATAATCACCACAATGCCAGAAACGAAGACAATCCCCAAAATGAGAACTACAGACTAATCTCCCTAATGAACACAGATGCAAAAGTCCTCAATAAAATCTTAGTAAATCAAATTAAACAATGCATTAGGAGGATCACACCCTATGGCCAAGTGGGATTTCAGGATGGTTTGAAAGTCAAGCTGTGTAATTCAGTACACCATAAAAGGTAAGCTACAACCATATGGCCATATTAATTGATGCTGAGACAGTATTTAAGAAGATTCAACATCTATTTGTGACGGAAACTCTAAAACTGGGGGTTAATGGAATATATGTCAACATGATAAAGACCACAGGTGACAAACCCACAGCTAAGCCATCATGGGGAGAAACTAAGAGCTTTTCCACTAAGATAATGAATGAATCCTGCATTTCCAATGAGCAGCCTGGTAATATAGTTAATGATACTATATTTTATATTTGAAAATTTCGAAAGAGTGTATCTTAAGTGTTCTCACCACAAAAACAATAAATAGTGGTTTTGTGGTACGATGGCCATATCCACTAACTCTTTGGTGGGATCTCTTTGCATGTATCCAGTTAACATGCTGAGATCCACTTGGAGAGCTGAGAATGAAGCCAGGTGTGGAACTTTCTTCCAATAACCAAACCTACCCCAAGAGAACACTCTAGAAAAAAACAGTTCTGTGGTGTCCTGGTCACACATTTATGGAGTTCCTGAGGGCAATGGCGGTTTCTGCAGGCACAGCATGGCCAGACAGGTGAACTAGAGAGTTTATTACTATTCCAAGAAGCCATAGGAGAGCAGTTAAGCTGGACACAGAAGTGCTGAATTGAATCCAAGGAGCGCTCTGTAAGAGTTCTGACCTGCATGGGGTAAAACTCGGTGTTTTCAATCTACTTTCTCAGTATTACTGGATTGAAGAATTGCTTATCCTTAGGCGGTTCATCTCATTTCCATGATTCCCAACTTCATTATTCAAAACACTGAGAAATTAAAAAAAAATTTTTTTTAAAGAATTTTGCATAGAAGAGCTGTGGTGAAGGCCAGAGGTGTGGGAGTGAGAGGATACACCAGAGACAGAGTGGGGAGCAGAACAGGCACACCGACTGAAGCACACTGCTGAGGGCAGCAGCGGGTGAGGCGGGAGAGGTCTGCTGCGGCATGTGGGAATCTCCCTGGCCAGGCACTGAACTCGTGCTGCAGCTGCTGACAGCTCCACAGCGCTGCGCTTAACCTGCTGCACCACCAGGGAGGCCCGCAAGCAAGTTTTGTATAGGGAGAATTATTGGCCTAAACTGCAATTGTGCTTCAGTGCTTGCGATGGTCAGAGAAACCACCGCTGTCTTCAGTCAATCTGGCACTGGACGTCACTGCCTGGGAAAATGAACTTGAGACAGGGCTGATTTGTCTCACAGTGAGCCAGCCTGGTGGCGTGGTAAGTCTAACGTAGAAAAGAAGTTTTACCCGGCACAAGCCTGACAGAACTGCCACCTCTGTCTCTGGGTGGTGATCAGCCTAAGGGACACTCAGCAGAAGAACCTTGTGTTGGCACCGAACTCAAGCTTATCATTTGTACGACTGACATTCCCTGCGGTCAACCTACTGTACTACTTCCTCAGATCTATTCTCATGCCAGAATCTTATCAAGATACAAGAAATTTAGAAGGATTATATGTCAAAATATCTAGCATCATACTTGTATATTTTCAGTATTGCACAGAATTAAAATCCCAGGAACAATGAAAACTCTGGAACTTTAGTGGTTTATGCCTTCAGTCATTTTAAGTATAAAAGTAGAGCCTGTATTGTTCTTTTCCTGCTCACTTTATGTTTACGCCTCTACATTCACAACAGTAATACATCTGTCACCCCCCTTTTATAGCAAGTCATTTAGTTGTTAGTGGGCAGACCTGTCTGCGCCAAATAGGTACTACCATCCACCACATAAAGATAAAACATACTCTAGTGTGTAAGACCTTCAGTAGAAAAGAACTTTCGTACAATTAGTGTGTAATAGAGAGAAAAGTAGAGAAAGAACAGAGTTAAAACAGTTCCCCCATGAAGCAGCCAAAGTTCCCCATCCCCTCGTGGGTTAGTGCCCAGCCAAACAGGGTTGGCCCAAAGTAGACAGCTGAGGCTGGAAAGCCTGCCACAAGTTACAGGGTGGGGACGCACAGGAAAGGGGCAGCGTCTCTGGAAGGAAAGGACCTAAATCAAATTACAAGTCAAGATAAAGGCTGCCACTGTCAGCCTCCCCAGGGGTCTCTCACCCACCTCTCTGTCTCTTTCAAGTGTCTCCTTCCATGTACTCAGGTCCCTGGGGCAAGTCCACAGCTGAGAAACAGGCGCAGCAGCTTCTTTACAACCACATGCCTCCGCCAAGTCTTGTTCCTGTCTTCCTTCCTCCCTCCCTTCTTCCCTCTCTCAGACTTTTTGCTCCTCAGCTCTCCCCTTCCTTGGGTGGGATAGTGACCTTTCTCTGGATATCACACTGTTACGTAGTGATTATTTAAAGTCTTTCTACAAATCTCATTTTGTGTTATTACGGAAAATCTCCATTGTACAAAAGTAGGTGTTTTCAACATTTGCACATTAATACAAAAGAAGTCTTAAGGTTAATTTTAATATTAGTACTTCAGGGTTCAACCGAACAGAAAGGACCTGGAAAAAAAACCCGAGAGGGGCTGTTAAGTATTTTCAACAAAACGCTGCCTTTGTCTTGGACAGAACATGTGCAAATACACTCTCTCATTGAGTAGGTTCTTTTGTTGTTGTTATTGCAGCTAAACTGATTCTGAATCATAAAATTTCTGAAATTCTTCCTTTTTTGCATACTTCTTTTTACCAATTTATTTTTGTTTGGACTGTGATATTTTTCCTTCTTTTCCCAATTTCTCTTGAAAATAAGTAGATTTCTGCTAATGGGCTGAGCAAACATCTAATATTTTACATGCCTTTTGAGGTGTGCAACTTAAAATTTGGATACTTAATTTGCTTTTTATGTAACTGATAAAATGGTGATGTGCATTAATATTAGTTCATTAACACTGCCTGAGACTGTGTGGTTACAGTTCCTTGAGGGAAAATTGTTTACCAGCTTGTAAAAATTGAGTGCAAGAGCTTAAACATCCAACAAAAATTTCAAACCAACACACTGCGTATCATAAGCTTACACAATAATATATATCATTTATATCTCAATAATATATATCATTTATATCTCAATATCTGTTTAGAAAAAAAATACACCAACTCTTGGGCATCTGATGATGATCACGATATTCATATTTCTTTGGTTCACATCACATGTGCATTGTCTGACCCCAGAGTGCTTTTGGTTAATTATCATTGAAAAGGAAGAAGTAGAAACTATGCATTAGAAAAAATATTCCAATGCACTCAGCTAAGTTGGAGGCTTTTGGGGTGAAAATCAAAGTTTGGTCCACAAGTAATGTGTGAAAACCACACACTGACCTGCTAATATATTGATTACGGCAGTTCGTCCTTATTAATCCACTGCTACATGTTTAATAGTGTTCTAGTTGATAACTTTGATTTTATGTTCTTAACCAATCTCTCAGCTAAGTGTTCTTATTCTCATAAATATGCAAATGAGAACTTTAAATAGAAAAATGCTATTCCTCAGACTCCAAGTCATGCAGTTTGTAATATCAGGTTTTCTATAAATTAATATAATACTACTTAATTAACTTAATTAAATTTCTTCATGTAATAAAGGGGCTTGCCATTTAATGAAAACTAGCATTTCACTGGTCCAAGACACAAATTTATATATATTAGACATATACATAGATATATTCATGAACAAATTTATATATCTATATCTATTAAAATTATCATGTGACTTTGGCAAATGAGTGCTATTACACTTCATTCATTCTGAAGATTCTGCAGTTTAGAAAAGAATTTTAATGAGGTGATTAAGAATAGTGACTTGGTTAAATACTTGCTGCAGGTCAAAGGCAAAGGTGGATCACTATGTTACAGAAAGAAGCAAATAAATACTAAAGGCTTAGATGGGTAAAGTGAGTTGCAAACTTAACTCCAGAGTCCAGTGAAATAACTGATCATTACTAAAAGTGTGTACAAGAAAGGCCAATGGAAAATAGATCAGGGATTCCAAGAAACCAACCCTAGCGTCACAAATGTAACTGTGCAAGGGTGAGCTTAGGTCAGAGAGATAATTATTTGAGAAAACCACACTGCTGGAGCCACAATAACCTTTCTTACATATTATCATTTCTGACTCATCTATTCTGGAATTCACAATGAACTCTCTCGGGTGCTTTTAAAAATCTACATTCTTAGACACACACTAGTCCAGACAAATTAGAATGTCCAGTGAGATGAGAAAGTCATCAGTATATATACAAGTCCAGAGGAGCCCCGTGAAACCCACAGCTGAAAACCAGAAAACTGCATCTTCAGAAATCTGTGGAGAGAGAGGTGTACATTCAGCTAGTCACTAGGATGAGAGGAGAGCCTCATAAATTCATGATGATGTCCCAGAACATCCCCTAATCAATAAAAAGCAAATCAAATGAGTAGCCTTCATATATGTGACAGAGAAGAACGAATCCCTGAGACCAAAGGACCAGCAGTCACGCGCCACATACAGTGTTCCTCCAGCCCGTGCTTCAAGCAAACATTCCTGACTAGCCCGCTCTGCCACACAGCCGCCCCAGGGCACTCTTGATGTCCTTGTTCCTCAGGCTGTAGATGAAGGGGTTCAGCATGGGGGTGACCACTGTGTACATGACAGAGGTCACCATATCCTTCTTGGGAGAGGGTGCCAGAGATGACCCAAGGTAAAGTCCAAATGCTGTTCCATAAAACAAGCAGACAACGGACAGATGAGAGCCACAGGTGGAGAAGGCCTTGTACTTCCCCCCTGAGGAGGGGACCCTCAGAATGGAAGAAATGATTCTATAGTAAGAGAAAATGATCCCTGAGACAGGGAGAAAACCATAGATGGCGCCGACAAAGTACATGATCAGGTCATTGGTGACTGTGTCCGAGCAGGCCAGGTTAAGGAGCTGCGAAGGGTCACAGAAGAAATTAGAGAGCTCCACACCCTTGAAGCAGGTGACCTGTAACACAATCAAATTGTGCAGCTGGGAGTCCACAAGGCTAACCAGGAACGAGGCTAAAACCAGGACGCCACAGAGACAGGGGCTCATGGTGGCCGAGTAGCGCAACGGGTGGCAGATGGCCACGAAGCGGTCGTAGGCCATGGCCGTGAGGATCAGGCCGTCCATACACGCGAAGAGGATCAAGAGAGACATCTGCGCCAGGCAGCCCGCGTAGGAGATGACCCGGCTGTGGGTCTGCATGTCCGCGACCATCTTGGGGACGGTGGTGGAGACGAAACAGATGTCCGCCAGGGACAGGTTGGAGAGGAAGAAGTACATGGGGGTGTGCAGGTGGGGGTCGGAGCTGACGGCCAGGACGATGAACGCGTTACCCAAGACGGTGACCAGGTACATGGACAGGAACAGCCCAAACAGCAAGGACTGCGTGACCGGATCATCTGAGAGGCCCATGAGGAAGAACTCTGACACGCTTGTTAGATTTTGGGGCTCTACGTAGCTTGGACACCTTTTGAAAAAGAGAAGAAAGGAAGAAAAGGTTCCTGGGAAATGAGGAGAAAGTAATGGCGCCCCAGTCGTGTCCGTACTTTGGATTCAAGCAGTTCACCTGTGAACTCCTCCAGCCCAGTCCTTTCACCAGTATTTCTGAATATGAACTATCCTAATTTCTTAGACTGTTGCTTATTTCTTTAATTGTTACTCACCTCTTTCTAAACCCACTGACTGTAGAGAAATTTGACTAGAGTTATCAGAGCAGAACAACATTAGAGAAAACAAATCTTTCATAACATTACAAACAACCTATTTATTTAAGAAATAATTAAAATGTCCAATACCCTTTACAAAAAAAATTCTCATTTAATGAAACTATAAAATAGTTAATTATATCTAATAGCCTCTAGGCTTATGCATGTTGTCACAAATGACAGGATTTTCTTTTTATAGATTATGGATTATTATTATTCATATGGATTCATAAATCTCATTACATATGTCCATATTATATTTTAGTCCTATATTTATATGTAACAAAGCATTATTTGGATTGTTTTTTCTTACAACAATCGTATGAAAATTCATCTGCCTCTCTCCAATTCACACACGTGAGTATTACATGATATGTGAATGGGTACTGATTGTTCAATTTCTAATAATGCCAACATGTTTACTTTTACTATAATTACATTTAATGTATACATTTGAAAAACTCTGTAAGTCTGTTATACTAAATCTAAATATGGAATAAGGAATATCAATCACAATATTATATTCACACACACGTGTGTGTATTCAGATCACATTTTCTTTATCCATTCAGATGTTGACAGGCTGGTTGTTCCCTGTTTGCTTTTATAAACAACAGAGTGATGGCCGTGGGGTGCAGGGGTCTCTTCAGTATGCTGATCTCACCCCTTGGATACGCACGGACTGGGGCTGCTAGATCTCAGGGTACCAGAATTGATTCCCATCCATAGTAAAAGTGTCCCCTTTCCCCTTTCCCCACAGCCTCACTGACATTTGCCTTTTTTGTACTAGCCAACCAACAGTTTTTTATCTTTTATCAATTTGATAACAGACAGCTTTTCAGATATTAGATGACATCTCGTGTTATTTTGATTTCCCTGATGACTAGTGATATTGAGCACAATTCTCTTATTTGCAGCTGAGTAGTTTAGTGCTAAACGGGATACGTAAAACAGGTACCTCGGAACCCGGCACTTAGGAAGCCCCTAATGAAATTGTACAACATTAGCATTAATGTCATCCTATCATCATCCCATCATCAACTTCAGTATCATTTAGAAGAGTTTATGGAAAATTTAGAGCAAAGCATTTGCTGCAATACAGGGGCTCTATCAACTAGACTCAGGCCCAGCGAGGGTGGAGGCAGAAGCCCGAGTGTGAGTTCTCCCATTCTCACTGGGACCAGGAAAGTAAACTTCCTAAGTTTCTGATGCAAAGTTTTGTCTACTGGTGCCCTTCCCTTTGTCTACTCCAACTGTCCTATTTGTCTTGTTAGGGAGGAAACGATGCTTTCTCTACACCCTCCTCTGGTCGTTGTCTCCCAGAACTTACTGGGCCGCAGTGCATCTCCGGTGGAGCATGGCCAAGGAGCATGAATTCACTGCCCTTCTCCTGCCTGCTGTGTTGACGGATCAGGTTTCTTCCTCAGGACTGGAGGAAGACAAACCCACACTGGAACCTTCTGAAGCAGAAGCCCACAGGGAGAGGTGCACAGGGAAGGACTCACTGTACTAGAGCTGACAAGCTAGAGGCCTGGAGGCGCTGCCTAATTATGCGCAATGCTGAGGCCATGTAGTTTCAAGGCACAGAACTCATAGTGATCTAATTAGTCCATGCTGTCCCAATCTCTGAGGACTTAATAACAGTGAAGGAAGAGGAAAAGGATGACAGTGAACTCCACAGAAGTCTCTAGATCTTTCCTCTCCTCAGGTGGAAGTTTACCCATATACCTAGCTTATTATTACTTCCAAGTTACATTATCTTAACATGAAATTTAGACTTAATTTTCAAATTTTCCACTCAAGGTATGATTTTTATTTCAGGCAACCCATTATATTGATCATAAAATCTACTCAGCATAAAGATGTTGATACCAAGAATTTGATACTCTTTTATATGTCAATGCTTACTTTTAAAATAGTTTATTATTTTCATTTCCTTAGCTCTTGTTTGGGTTATTTTATATGTTGGATATCTACAGGGCTCTTGTGGTACTTGAATGGATATTCACTTTCAGGCTTTTTGTTTAACTGAATTACATTGACATATTATAAATTTATTTTTATATATTGATTTCTTAACTAATACCTTGCATACATTCTTTGGAGGGCCTCTGAGAAGGCTGCAATCAAGGTGCCACTCAAGGCTGCAGTTGTCTCAAGACTTTAGTGTCAGAGACCCACTTCCAAATTCTCTCATGGGACTGTTGGTAGGGTTCAACTGGTTTTCCAGATCATTGATCAGAGAATTCCTTACGTGCCTTGACACAAGGAACTTCTGATTAGGTAGCTCAACACATGGTAGCTGGATACAATCAACACAAGCAGCAAAAAGAGTGAAAGAAAGAAGGCAAGAAGAAATTAAATTCCTTTCACTTTATTCCTAGAAGTTACTTCCCATCATTCCTTCCACATTCTTACTTTTAGAACTAAGGCACCAAGTCCAGCCCATACTCAATTGTAGGGATATGGACAGGGACATGAAAACCTGGAAGTGGAAATCTTTTGGACTATTTCAAATACAAACCACCTCACAGATCATATCCTTTCCACTAAGATCTGTTTCATGAGAAGGATGTCCATTCTTATCACTACCACTCAACATAGCATTAGAAGTCCTAGCTAGAGCAATTAGGCAACAGAAAGCATTAAAAGGAATACAAATTGGGAAGGAAAAAATAATGTTATCATTATTTCAGTTGATATAATATATATAGAGAATCCTAAAAACTCCATAAAAAATAATTAAAAAAATAAACCAGTTCAGCAAAGTTATAGTAGCTGCACACAAAAATCAGTTGCCTTTCTATGGACAATTTACTAAAAGAAGAAGAAATTTAAGAACTCATACCACTTATAATTTCTCCAGAAAAAGTTTAATACCTAGGAATAAACCTAACACAGTAGGCAAATGACATATACAAGGAAAGCTATAAGACATTGCTAAGAGAAATAGAGGATCCAAACAAATGGAAAGACATTCCCTACTCATGGATTGGAATAATCAACATTGTCAAAATGGCTATTCCACTCAAATAAATGTGGATTCATTGCAATCTCAAAAAAGATTTCAATGGCATTCTTGAAATAAATGGCACAAATATTAGTGAAATTTACATGGAAAACAAAAGACATGAATACCACAATCTCTCCTGACTACAAAGAGGGAAGATGGTGGTATTAACTTCTAGATCTCAAACAATATTTAAAGCCATAATAATAAAAACAGTATGGTACTGGAACAAAAACAGACACTAAGACCAAAGGGATAGAATTGAGAGTCCAGAAAATAAACCACATATTGGTGGAAATCTAATCTATGACAGTGGAATTAACAATATATTTTGGAACAAGGAAAGTCCCTTCAATAAATGGTGTTGGGAAAATTGGACGGCCACATGCAAAAAAAAAAAAAAAAAGAATTTAGACCATCATTTCACATCACACAAGAAAATCGATCCACAATGGATAAAAGACATGGGTGTAAGACCACATGCCAAAAAGTACATAGAAGTAAACCTATGGAAAATACTCCATGACATAAACTTCAGAAATATTTTTGTGGATTCATCCCAGAAGCAAGGAAAACAAATGAGAATATAAACAACTGGGACTACATCAAATTGAGAAGCTTCTATAAGTAAAAAATATAGTAACCAAAATGAAGAAGTTCCCAACTGAGTGGGAGAAACATATGCACACCATACATCTGACAAGGGAATGCTATCAAAGATTTACAAAGAGTTCATACAACTCAACAAAAAGAAAACAAGTAAACCAATGAAAAAAAATGGACTGAAGTGCTAAGTAGGCACTTTTCCAAAAAAATACATACAGATGGCCCACAGGCACATCATCAGGGAAATGCAGACCAAACAACAATGAGGTACCACCTCAAACCAGTGAGAATGGCCCATATTTTAAAAAAAATGAAGTACTGTCCAGAGTGTGGAGAAAAAGGCACACTTTGGCATTGTAGGTGGGTATGTAGACTCATCCAGTCCCTATGGAAAACAGTGGAGAGTCCTCAAAAGGCTGAAAATGGATCTTCCACATATTCATCAATTCCACTCCTAGGTATCTACCCAAAGAACACAAAACATCTAATCCAAAAAGAAACCTACACTCATATGTTTATTGTAGCACTATTTAAAATAGCCAAGATACAGAAGCAAACTGAATGCCCCAAAACAGATGAGCTGATCAAGAATATGCGGTATATAGACACAATGGAATACTACTCAATGAGCAAAAAAATACTCTTGCCATTTGTGGCAAGATGGAAGAAGCTGGGAGGGATTATGCTAATTGAAATAAGCCAGAAAGTGAAAAGGAGAAAGAGAAATACCAGATGGTGTCACTTACATGTGTAATGTAGAGAAACCAAACAAAGGGTCAAATGAAGAGAAACGTTAAAACCAACCCTTGAAAACTGACCATAGATCTGAGGTATTCAATAGGGGAGGGAGAAAAGAAAGGGAGAACAATGGACTGTTGCAGAGGACTAAGGTTGCTTTGGTGGTGGGAGAGCTGTGATCACCACACCTAAGGGGAGAAATCCTCTATTGTCAAAATATTAATGAAGATATAAAACTATGGTACTTCATTAACAAAAAAATAAATCCATGAATTTGAAAATGATACACTATGCAAACATTGTCATTTAGTGAAATCAATGCTTAAAGTCTATTTTTCTGTCTGAAAAGTTCATCATTTGAAACCCTGACCTGGCTTACTAACTTTGTGAATATGTAGTATACAGTGCTGACCCATTAGTAAGCCCTAAAATCTGTTCTGATAAGTACTTTTCATTATTTCATTTCTGCCACCTTCTCAGCTTAAGCACTGCTGTTATCATGATTCTACAGATGATGAAGTTTATTAAAGATATATTTAATATTCTCAAGATCACTATTTGATGACCAGGACCTCTGCAATTACCAGTTTGCCCACAGGCCATCCCAGTACTTTGTTCTTCCCTCATTACTATGTGTATGTTCGCCACCTTCCCCTACTACTGCACATGTACCAGAAATACATGTCTATTGTCCCCTGAATGATTTATATGTGCCCATCTATGTTTCCTGTCACCCTTTTTAGCCTGAAGTCTATTTTATCTGATATAAGTATGGCTGCCCCTGCCATTTTTGGGGCACCATTTGCTTGTAGAATTGTTTCCCAGCCGTTTACTTTTAATCTATGTTTATCCCTGAAACTTAGGTGTGTGCTTCCTGGAAGCAGCAGAGGGTTGGGTTCTGTTTTCTAATCCAATATACTATTCTGTGTCTTTTTATTGGTGAGTTTAGTCCATTAACATTTAGGGTGATTATTGATACATGAAGTCTGTTATTGGTATTTTGTTGATCTCTTGTGGTTCTATTGAATACCTTGTTTAGTTCTTCATGTTTATTCTTTGTTGGTTTAGATGTTAAAGCTTCTTGTAATATTTCTTGGGGTTGGGGTTTACCAATAGCAAATTTCTGAAGATTTTGTTTGTCTGAGTGAGTTCTTATTTTTTTCCTCATAAAGGAAGGAGAGCTTTGCAGGATAAAATATTCTTGGCTGACATTTTATCTCTCAGAGTTTTTTTGAATATGTTATTCTATTCTCTTCTTGCCTGCAGTGCTTTTCCAGAGCAGTCCAATCAAAACAGGGGGATTGTTAAATAAGAGCCAACAGGCCCAAAATAGGGTCACTTGCGCTAAAGCCCACACAAACAAAATCAGACATAATACCTAAATTAACTGCAGCTTCAAACCCTTCCAGGAATGTAATATCTGATCAGTGCTCTCATTGGACAATAAGCCATCCATCACAACATTAGCCACTATCATAACTGAAAAATTATTTGTATAATTATTGTATTAATGACTGCCTCTTGAAACCTCCAGCTTTAACTTTGACTCCATGTCCTTAACTTATGGGGAATTTATACGACCATTTTCCTTTCCTTATCATGTATATTCCATTACCTGTATGAAATATTATGATGTCCAACATCATGGGAATTTGGAACATTTCCAAATCTTTCAGTTAAAATGGAACTTACCCATAGATCCATACCAAACTTTTAAAGATTTAGTCTATTCTTGCTACTTCTGTTTCTACAACCTCACTCTCTTTAATCATTTCATCAGAAGTTTTTATAACAACATTACAATTGTTTTCCCACCTACTTGAGTGAATTCAAATTTTCAGTAAATTCTAGGTGATATTTCCATTCTCCAAAATGCTTGATTCTACAGCAGCCCTGTCAATAATGGCTGTTTTCCCTTTCTTAAAACAGTGATTGTTACAATGGGATTCTGAGGGTTATTGTTATCATGCTCTTTGTAGCATTAGCACATTCCTCAGGAAGAAACTATTAAAAACTCTTAAATGAAACTGTTATCATTCTATAATTATAATTAAGTTACAACTAGAATGTCATCTTAAGAAGTCCTGAAATACTTCTTTCTAGTGAGAAAAAGGAATTTATTAATCTTAATGAGAATGACTTTTGAATATAAATGTTTAAAATTACCAGATAAAGGAATAACTGAAAGAAATTTACCTCTCCCTGCATTTGCCTTCAGGGAAACAGTAAGTGGCATTAGTTTTGTTTCTATTATTCTCTTTCCATGCCAGGATGCCTAACTGATTAAAGAGCAGAATGAAAATAGAACAATTTACTTAATGAGGCATGCTGATAATTTAGCCTTCAGGTATTGAAAATTTTAAATAACACTCAGTGTATCCAAAGCAAACAAACATGGGTCTCTAAGAACTACAGATTATGAAATCCCCCACTGGAACATTTCCCTTGTACTTTCCAAGGGAAAGTCACTGAAGGAGAGAGCTCCAGGGCCACCAAGGATTTTCATGATGACATCTGAAAGAGCTAGAGTAGCCTCATAATGATGGCAGTGGAGAAGGGATGGGAGGGGTAATTAGATTACTGTGATTAGATAGGCTACTAGAGACACAAAAGCAGTATTTCTGAAAGTGTTGTCTCCATATCTGCAACATCTGCATCTCTAGGGATCTTGTTAGGCTTGTAAGTTCTTGGCTTTCATCCCAGATCCTGTAGACCAGAAACTTAAGGGCCAGGCACAGTTACTTGTTTTTAATAGCCATCCAGGTAAAACTTAAGCATTTTTAAATTTTAAAACAACTGCCCAAGGGTATTTCTTGACATTCATGATGAAGGACTCTCTCAAGGTTGAGTCTTCAGAGGCTTGAGGGCTTTCTATCTCCTGTATTTAATCTACAAATAATATCTTCTATTTTAATTTATATTGTTACATTACATTACATGACCTCTTTCCTTTTTTACCTTATGTATTGTTTGAATTATCAGGATAATATTAAATAATTATGGTTCACAGTAATAATCCTTGTTAGTTTATTAGTTGATATTTCGTAAGGGTATCATTTTCAGTTGATCCCTGGTCACTTTGAAAAGACATTATTTATTACTGTAAAGATATATTCCTCCCATATAAATATGCACAAACCAGCATTTACATCAATGACCTGAAAATTATAAGATGACTTTTTCTTCTTATTGAACTTGTCATTTTTGTTTTGAGATAGTTATGCAGTAAAGAAATATATATTTCCTAAAATTAAAGCATTTAAAAGTCATGGGATAAGCATCATGTACTTAATGCCACTAAACTACCTATTTAGAAATGAATGGCAAATTTTAAATTATGTCTCTTTTATCACAATTCTAAAAATATTTTTCTTAAAAAGAGAGAACTAGGTATTTTACAGTTCTGAAAATAAGAACTATAAGTGAAGCTTAAGATTTTAGAGAGTGCTAGGAAATTTGCATGAGTATAAGTTTGAAAGGGTCCACTGGGACAACGTGACAATGGCTTTGAGAAAGAGATGCCTACCTACTAGGGGATTTAGTGTTAAACACTCCATTTTCTATGAAGTAACTGTCACAGATGAAGGAAATATACCATTTTGCTTAGAGAAAATAAATTCTGATTATAAGGCCAAAGTAGGACTATATAAATAACTTAGGTTAAAATCTTGGACAAAATAATGTTGCATTAGGGACACGTTGACTATTGAAAATGCTGTGTTCATATCCCCTTTCTCAGCAGACACACAGCCATCTGGTAGACAGAAACCAAACAGAACCTTCTGAAACCCACTTCTGAGAGCCTAAATCTCTCTTCTTTGTATTGTTTCTCTTTTTATACCTGGTCAAACTGCTCAGGGAGCTGATCCTCACCCTCATGATCATTTCTAACTACCACCCAACTCCTATATACATCTTGCTCTCCTGTCCTTCCACCCCCTTCTTCTTTCTGGCCTTTGTAGACATCTGTTTCACGTCCACCACCCTCCCAAAGATGTGGTACACATCTAGGCACAGAGTAAAAATAACTCTTATCTAGACTATCTCATTCAGCTGTACTTTTTAATATTTTTGCAGTACTAGACAATGTTCTTCTGATCTTGATGGTTTATGACCAGTTCATGGTTCAATATCATCAAATTGATCAATGTAATTCACCACGCAACAAAAAGAAAGACAAAGATCATATAATCATATCAATGCATGCAAGAAAAAGTATTTGACAAAATTCATCATCCATTGGATGATAAAAATGCAAAAAAATGGGGATAGAAGAAGCATATCTCAACACAGTAATGGCTATATATGAGAAACCCACAGCTAAGATTATACTCAATGGTGAAAAGCTGTAAACTTTTCCTCTAATATCAGGTCTAAGATAATAAGGCCCACTTTCATCACTACTACTTAAGGTAGAATTGGAAGTTCTAACTAGAGCCATTACGCAAGAGAAAGACATAAAAGGAATACAGACTGGGAAAGAAGAAGTAAAACTATCATTATTTGCAGATGATATTGTAATATACATAGAAAACCCTAAAGACTTCACTGAAAGTACGATTAGAAACAATAAATCACTACAGCAAAGAGTCAGCTACAAAATCAATATATAAAAGTCTGTTGAATTTTTATATGCAAACAACTGAGATGATGAAAAAATCAAGAAATCAATCCAATTCATAATTGCATAAAAATAATTAAATACCTGAAATTAACGAAGGAGATGAGAAAACTCTACAATGAAAATTACAACACATATTAAAAGAAATACAAGAAGACATAAAGAAATCGAAAGGCATTACTGTCTCATGAGATTGGGAAAATTAATATTATCAAAATGGTCATCTTACACATAGTATGCAGATTCAATGCAATTCCCATCAAAGTTTCAATGACATCCTTCATATAGCGACAATAAAACTGAAATTCACATGAAAACCAAAAAGACCCCAATAGTCAAAGCAATCCTGACATAGAAAGAAAAAGGTACCACATTCCCAGGCTTTGAATTACACTACAAAGCTATAATAATCAAAACAGTATGGTTCTGGACTGACACACTAACTGCTGGAATGGAAGTAAGAGCTAGAAGCAAACCCCTAACTTACATGGACATTTAATTTATGACAAAGGAGTCAAGAGTATAAAATGGAGAAGAGAAACTCTCCCCAATAGTGTTGGAAAACTAGACACCTACAATCAAGAAAATGAAATTAAACTGCTAATACCATATTTAAAAATTACCTAAAAAATGATTAAAGTCTTGGAGGTAGGACTTGAGACCATAAAATATATACAAGGAAGCTATAAAATACAAAGACATAAAATACAAGGAAAAAATTCTCCACAACATAGTTTTCAGTGATGGTTTTGGGGAATTGATTCCAATGGCAAGGAAAACAAAAGCAAAAATATACAAATAGGACTACATCTAACTAAAAGGTTTCTGCACAGTGAGAAAACTATCAATAATAAAAGACACCCTACTGATTGGGAGAAAATATTTGCACACCAAACATAGTTAAGATCTACAAAGAAATCAAACAACTCATCAAAAAGAAAATAAATAACCCAACTTAAAAAAATGACAAAAGTTAAAGAACACATACAAATAGGCAATGGATTCCTGAAAAATAATGCTCATCCTTACTTATCAGAACCACAGTGAGACAGTACCCCACACCTTTGAAAATTACCCGTATCAAAAAGACCTGAAACAAGTGTTGGTGATATGGAGAGAAATGAATCCTTGTACATGGTTTGTGGGAATATAGACTGTTTCAGTAACAGAAACAGTACTGAGGTTTCTCAAAGATTTGAAAATAGATTTATCTTATAATCCAGTGATCCCTTTCCTAGGTATCTCCAGAAAGTTGCAGAAAGGTAAATACATAGTAAAAATATTGGATCTATAACTTACAAATGAAGCACATATATTAAACTACAAATGTAAAATTAACAAAAACCATAAGAATTTGTTAAATGAAACATATAAGATGAAGATGTAAAATGAGACAAAAATATGTTGGAGGCAAAAATGCAAATCTTTGGTATATGTCCAAATTTAAGTAGTTAGTACAAAACGGAATGTAATACAAAGGCAGTTTTGGTTTTGAATGAAGACTAGACTTTCATTAGTAACCACAGCAGTATATACAGGTGTTGTAATATAAAGGTGTAAACCTGAGACTTAAAAACAAAAGCAAAGCTGTAGATTAAGAGAACAAAATGGCAGTCACGATAGAGAAAGGCAGATAGTGGTGAGCAGTCAACTAGATGGTGGTGGATGAAACTAGGCATTTGATGGGGATCATAATGTAGAATTATAATTCTATACAGCTGAGACCTCTGTAATTTTATAAACCAATATGACATCAATGGTTTTAATGGTTAAAAAAATATTCACAATTACTGAGAACAGATTGGAAGTTGCCAGGTGGGTCTGGGAGAAAAGTAATAAAGTCTAAAGGAAGGTAGACAAACTTCCAGTTATAAAATAAGTATGTCCTAGAGACATAATGTACAACGTGGTAGCTACAGATAATAATAATGTACTATATGTTGTATAAAGTTGCTGAGAATAGATAGTAAAAATTCTCAAATGCATTCATTCGAAAGGAAACCTGCACTCCTATGTTTACTGCAGCACTATACACAATAGCTAAGATATGGAAACAATCTAAATGCCCCAAACAGATGACTGGATAAAAAAAAGATGTGGTCTAGGGCCTCCCTGGTGGCACAGTGGTTAAGCACTGTGCTGTGGAGCTGTCAGCAGCAGTGACGCGAGTTCAACGCCCGGCCAGGGAGATTCCCACATGGCGCGGCAGACCTCTCTTGCCTCCTCTGCTCTCCCCTCAGCAGTGTATTTCTGATCTGCCTGTTCTGCTCCCCACCCTGTCTCTGGTGAACCCTCTCGCTGCCCCACGCCTCTGGCCTGTACCCCAGCTTGAATGCATAACTAAATAAATATTTTTTTAAAAAAGATGTGGTATATATACACAATGGGATACTATTCAGCAATCAAAAAAGGTAAACTCATGCTATTTGCAGCAACATGGATGGCGCTGAAAGGTATTTTACTTGGTGAAATAAGTCAGAAGGCAAATGAGAAGTACTGGATGGTTTGACTTAAGGGGGAAGAGAGGGGAACCAAGCAAGGTATCAGGGGAAAAAAAAAAGACAAAACTAGCAGGCAAACTATAAATTGGAGACATTCAGCAGGGGAGGGAGAGGGACCAAAACAGGGGAAGGGAAGAACATAAGAGACTGTGGAGACGGTTCACGGGTCCTGGTGGTGGGAATTTTATGGGTAGAACATCTGAGAAGAGAAAT
The DNA here is from genome assembly GCA_004024925.1 of Scalopus aquaticus. Lineage (NCBI taxonomy): Eukaryota > Metazoa > Chordata > Mammalia > Eulipotyphla > Talpidae > Scalopus > Scalopus aquaticus. The sequence continues at coordinate 63,736 of PVIJ01006892.1, read as the reverse complement.
CAAACATTGTACAAAAATGAATGATGCTGTAAATATATGTACATATAATTCTCATTATAAGAAAAAATTGTAACTATATATTGTAATGAATGTTAACTAGCTTTACTGTGGTGATCATGTCCAAATGGATACATATATCAAGCCAATGTGTTATATACTGAAACTAACAAGTTACATGCCAGTTATATCTCAGCACCACAATGGATGGGCTATATGAATGTTGAGGTTCATTGCCCAAATCCTCCTTCAGAATTAAGAATTCATCTTCCAGGTGCAAGGAGTACAGCATGCGGATTTCTTGCTATAGCAGCTTGAGTGACAGTCATCCATTCCCAACATGGGGTTGGCCCCAAGTGGCTCTTGGGCTGCTCCCAGTCATGGTCGAGCACAGTGGGGTATGAGCACATGCAATGGCCAGGGGGACACAATGACATTTATGGTCAAGGTTAGTTATCTTGACCAGGATGGTCATCTTGGCATGAGGAACTTAAAGTGTCAGGGCCCAGCATAGCTTAAAGTTCAATGGTGCTTTGTCCTGTCTCCAGAACAGTTATCTCTTTAGGCGTCAAGATTTCTAAATATGCAGAGATGGGAGTCATGGACCTGGAAGTACAAACTTCCCAAGTGGCTCATTGGGAATGATGTAAGAAGACTCCACTTCTGTTTATTTTATTTTATTTTTTTAAAGATTTATTTATTTATACATACAAGCTGGGTACAGACCAGAGGTGTGGGGCGGCGAGAGGGTTCACCAGAGACAGAGCGGGGAGCAGAACAGGCAGATCAGAAATACACTGCTGAGGGGAGCAGCGGGCGAGGCAGGAGAGGTCTGCCGCGCCATGTGGGATTCTCCCAGGCCGGGCGGGCGTCGAACTCACCTCGCTGCTGCCGACAGCTCCACAGCGGAGCACTTAACCGCTGCGCCTCCAGGGTGGCCCCTCCATTTCTGTTTATAACCCTTGATTTATGAACCCACATATCCCATGAATTAGAAATGAAGGTCATTGATTGTTACTGAGTTAGAGCAGACACTTCATCGTATAAATTATGTAGACATTTCTTGCGCATTCAAATGCCTGCACTAAATACCATCACTCTTTTTGAAATTATTTCTGTTCTGATATGATCAATTAGATTTTTTAAAAATCTTCTACAGTTCACATTCCTATAAAACTATATTTTTGCTCTCTTCTCTCCTTCCCTGGCATATTTTACAGGTGGTTTATATTTGCCACCTGTATTTCTCCAATACTCACTCTTCAACTTGCTATACCTGGATTACTTATGTCCCTGCTCCTCTAGAGGCTAAAAACAGGAGCCCTCTCCTATATCAGCAAATGCATCCATGTCACCAGCAAGTATCAAGGGCTCTCCGTCCTCATTTTGTGAGTCCTTTCAATAAATGAAAACTAGGAACTTCTTTGCTTTCTTCAAGTATGCCCTCTTCCCACTACTACATGGACAACTGCTATAAAATTTCCAGAGATATTCAAGAGAAGAACATAATGAAAGTTGATGTGGGTTTGGTTCCTGTAGAAACCAAGCTTTCTCTAAGGCAATACCTTGTAATTTTTGGACTCTTTCTAATTTTTGAGTCAAATCCATGAAAAAAAATTCTCCTTAGAGGAAATAAATTGTTTCCCCTCATGAGTGCCTGCACAGGCATTTATTGGCTGAAAGTTTTCCATTCTTCTCTATTTTGAACCCAGGGGAGGTGAATTATTTAGAGGGTGGGAAAACAATGGGACGATTTATTTAATTAAGAGTTCTGAGAATCCAACCCTTGAGACTCTGGAAATTTTAAATGTGTTCCTTTTACCCTAGATTTAAAGTCTGACTCCAACCAAATGAAAACACAATTGGGCTTCCAGAAGCATAGTACAGTGGACAAAATGCTTCAGAGATAACCAAACTGGGTGAGTATGTCTCCGCGAGGAGTAACAAGAAGAAAGCAGATGCTGGGCTTTGCCTCCAGAGTGTGACCTTGGGGCACCCCCATATTTGTTTAGTCTACAAAGTGGTGTCTGTACTTCACTTTCTGTTGAAATCAGCCTTTTCCAGCTCTTGTTTTCTTCTTTACCTGGGACCTGAAGCCTCTGTCCATGAAGGGCTACTTTCCAAAAAGTATGCACCTGTTCTCTACTGTTCTCTACCCCTTCTCGTAATTGCAGGCTCCTCCTAGGTTTCCTCGGCCCAGACAATCATTCAGCAGAGATGCACCGCGCAGGAGGTTTGCTATTGCATTCCTACTGGGGTTGCATTATGCTACTCTGTTCCCTGACTCAGTTTTCCAGACTTGACCTGCCAAGTATGTAACTGTTCTGTCTTGATGGGGTGTTGTTCATTCACCTTTGTATTCATAATATCATCTTTGTTTGTTATGACTTTTTCCAGATGTTCAGTACTCAGGACAACTTTATTTTCATATTCTACCAATCTCTTTCAGTACATTAAATGATTAAAGTTAGTGTAGTCTGCCTTGGATTATTTCCACACTTAATGCACTTCTTTCAGTGTTTTAAGGTCTGAGCTCCTGTTGACTGCAGTTTTAAAACAACCATTCCTGACTGGGCTCAGCAGCTGTCTTTCAGCTTCCTCCTCTGCTGAGAAGTTCCATCCTAACGCCACTGCGAGGGCCATATTTTTGTCAGCTGCATTTTCTATTGGTTATTGGTCAGTATTTCTCCTAATTGACCTACCTTTCTGATGATCTGTGCTAACCCACGTAATATTAAAACAGCTTCCTATTGCTAGAACGGTTTATTACTTACTCATGATGTATTATTATTTGCCTAAAAATATAAACACATTTTATTTAATTTTACTGTTCTATTACTGGCCTCTCAAATCGAGCCCACCAGTGCACAGGGCAAAGGCAATTTGTGCTCTCTCAATCCAAAATATTTGCCTTTTTCTTACTTTGAATAACAATTATTCGTCCTTTTCACAGCTAAAATAGTCATATTTCTCAGAAGCCAATTTTGGCCCAACTCATCTAGAGTAAATTGGTCCTCACTGATTTTTCCCTATTTATTATAATTCATTATCATTCTATAAACATTAACAATATCATACCTGTTTTTATCATGCCTGATGTGAACATTTATTTTCTATTCTTGTATTGGCCTTTGAACTTTTAAGATGATTTGATTTATGAAATTTTGAATATTTTATTCTGTCATTCATCATTTTTTCCAGTTAGCTCCAGTGACTATAATACAGAGTGTTCACACTCGGGGAGGTGGACACACGAGAACGCACTCACAACGCTGTGCTTTACTGTAATGGTTTGTTTCCTTCTCTGTCTATGTGGTCCAGGTACTCTTCCCTCCGTTTTGGAAGGCTCCGCCTGCCTGCGGTCTCTAAAAAGGAATTACAGGAATTTCATGGACTAGATGTGCCACATGGCATTCAAGCAGGTAACACACCTGTTTGGTGCCATCTGTAATGGCGGCCCGATCCCATAGAATGTTGGCGCAGGACAGCCATACAGGACAGGGCGACTATGGTGCTGAAAACAGAAGCTCACATCTAGCAAGATTCCACTGCAGGCGCCATGCCAGAAAATCACACGGACCATCTCAACTCATTCATTCGTCGTCTTACAACACAGGGGATGGGAGAGGCGATGGCTGTGCTAAGTGAGGCCAAACAACTCCCCGGGGCACAGAGATAGTTAGCGGGCCGGAATTCTACCCCAGGAAGTCGGAATTCAGGTCACATTTTCTAAACCGTACTCTATACTAGACTTTAGGAGAGTTACATATCAAAAGTAATTGTCATGAAAAGGTAACAATTAGATTCATCACAATAGTATCATAGTTACAGTAACGATAGTGTTATTATATACAGATCTCCACTGTATACTGAGGCATTTTTAAACTCAGAAAGGAAAAGCCACATCTTTAGGAAGATAGTAAGTTATAAGAGACAGCGCTCACATGAATAGGAAGCCTTGAGTCATATAATTAAGATTCTGGGGGTTGAAGACCCAGGCCGAAATCATGTGATAGGGTTACTGAATGACAGAAGCACAGAGATTATCAAGGAAAAGACCTCAATGGTTTGCAGTATTTCAGAAGGGGTCTATGAAAGAAGTAAATGGTGGATGGATAGAGATTCGTATGGGAGAATTATAACCAGTGAGCAGGTAATGAAAAGAGGGAGATGTCTGACAAATCATAAAAGTCCAAAAAATTCTCTAAATTTAAATGGCTGGAAATGACTGAGTGAATCACGGCCACGGGAGACTCTGAACAGAGCGCGAAGGGTGCCCATTCTTTTGTGAAGTCCAAAGGTGTGGTTAGCTAAGGTGCCACTGGCTGGTCACTGAATGCTGCCTTTGCCTCCCTCGTCAGAAATCACATGAACTACATGGACACAGGAAACCACACAAGAGCCTCACAGTTCCTGCTCCTGAGCTTCTCTGATGACCCCGCCCTGCAGCCCCTGCTCTTTGGGCTGTTCCTGTCCATGTACCTGGTCACGGTGCTGGGGAACCTGCTCATCGTCCTGGCCATCGGCTCCGACCCCCACCTGCACACCCCCATGTACTTCTTCCTCTGCAACCTGTCCCTGGTGGACATCTGTTTCACCTCCGCTATCATCCCGAAGATACTAGTGAACATCCAGGCTCAGAGCCAAGGCATCTCCTACACAGAATGCCTCACTCAGACATATTTCGTTCTGGTATTTGCTGGAATGGACAATCTCCTCCTGACCGTGATGGCCTATGACCGGTTCGTGGCCATCTGCCACCCCCTGCACTATTTGGTCATCATGAGCCCCCGGCTCTGTGGCCTCCTGGTTTTGGCGTCCTGGTCCATCATTTTATGGATCTCCATGTTTCATGTTCTGCTGATGATGCGACTGACATTCTGTATAGACACAGAAATTCCCAACTTCTTTTGCGATTTAGCTCAGATTCTCAAGGTGGCCTGTTCAGACACTTTCCTCAATAACATCTGCTTGTACTTGGCCACTGCCCTGCTGGGGGTGTTCCCTTTCACCGGGATCCTCTTTTCTTATTCTCAAATTGTCTCCTCTTTAGTAAGGATGTCCTCAACTGGTGGCAAGTACAAAGCCTTCTCCACCTGCGGGTCTCACCTCTCTGTGGTCTCCTTGTTCTATGGAACAGCCCTGGGGGTCTATCTCACTTCTGCTGCGACCCACACTTCCAAGAGAAGCTTAATTGCTTCAGTGATGTACACGGTGGTCACCCCCATGCTGAACCCCTTCATCTACAGCCTGAGGAACAAGGATGTGAAGGGCGCCCTGGCGGGGCTGCTTAGCAGAGCGACCTCTTGTCACTGATGCATCACTGACCTCCGAACTAAGGGGCACTGTGACCCCCGAGGTAGATAATGCATAATTTAATATACTGATTTGTTTTCCCCTACAGGCATGATTTATTTTACTACTCCCAAAACACCTATGTCTGCTGTTATTTGGTTTTGGATTAGATCCTCTTGAACAACACCTTCAAGAATCTCATTGAGTTTTTTCCCCCATATCCTGTTCATTTTTCCCCATTATTGTTCAGCCTTCTCACAGTCATTTAAAGTTTTCTAACTTGAGATTCAAAGCACTTATTACTGCTGACGTCCTTTCCCAGTGAAGAACCTCTCCAGCGCTGAGATTCTTTATCACCATTGGGTTATGCGCTTGTCTTTTGGGAGACATAGGTGGAAACCACACAGCAGCGCAGCAGCGTGCTGGCCACATCAGGACGGAGCTTGTTCTGCACACACGTGGCAGTTTTTTCAATTTGGAAATATTTCTTTTGGGTATTTTCTCTAAGTCACCCCACTCTTCATTTATATTTGGATAGAATCTATCTCGCCTTTGTGATCTTAAATTTCATAAGAACCATGATGTTACTTCCTACTTCAAAGCAGCAATTTAGGTTTGAAAGATGGTTTGTTCATAGGATTCTGAGTCATATGCCACATAGAAAAACACCGAGAAGTTATTTCATTAACTTTACTGCTTTATTCCTTCCTCACTTCTTTCTATCATTATTTTACTTGACCTTTCTTTCTCATCCCTGCACATTTAAGAGACACCCTCCAAGATCCTACAATATGTAGTGATGGATACTACAGAACAAAAGATGTGCTCTTATTTGATTTTTTTCTGTGACTCTGTAGAGGCAAGGTAGCCACACAGTGGGGTGGGGGAGGTGCCTAGAACTTAGCTCACTTTTTAAGAAGAACGTCTGCAGTTGATGGAGTAGTAAATGCTGTCCACATTCCTCCCATATGCCCAAGTATCCTCTCAACATCTCCACTGCATGACTGCTAATGTCCAAGGCCACTTGGAACTTCAAATGTCTAATGCCTGGTGACAGATGCATGGTGACAAGGAAGTATCCCCATCAGAGACAGCTCTCACGGGAGAAGTATGGGGTATAGCATGGCTTTCATCCTTTAATCAGGGTAATTATTAGGTTTGGATATTGTACTATTTTCTAAAATTTCACCAAAGGATGAACACTTGGTTCAATTACTGTGTTTGCTGACTTACTATGCAAGCTTTATGGATATATATTCTCTGTAGCCATTTCTCTCTCTCAACAATGTTCTTTGTTCCTTTCAATAAATTACTAGTATATGGATCCTTGGCAAAGCATCCACTTTTATGAGACCCAAAAAGAATAACATAGGTGATAAAGACTAATGTGCATCAAGAAAATGTCATGAAAGGAATTAGACTTAAAAAGAAACTGATTATCAAAACACATTAAGGACTGTGTGAATCACTCAAAAACCTTAATTTGTTGTAAGTTAAAGACTTTCTTTGTGACTTCATTTCACTTTGCTTCTCTTAGATTTAATCCAGTGTGCATCTAGTGAGCCTAATAATATCGGTATTTAGTAGATACTGCTGAAAAGAAAGGCAGATGCTTTCAGATCACATGGAATAACTCCAGGAAAAATGCATTTAAACTTCATGCTTTAAAAATCATATTAAGGGATGACTAACATAAATGAAATTCACCCACTGATAATATAAATTCAATGATTCCAGTAGTTTTATATCCTTAAGCAAGCATTACAGCAACCTCATTTGAGGATCCATCTGTTACCTCAAATATATCCCTGTGCCCATCTGCAGTCAGTCCCACTCCCATCTCATCTGTGGGGGACCACCTGTGCCTTTCTACTTCTTTAGAAATCATGGAAGTGACTACACCCCAGCATTTACCCGCCTCTGGACAAAAATAGCATCAATATATCTTTAGGTCAAGATAATAAGGAACACAAATCAAGAGCAGACACTGTTTGGACTGATATAAAATTTCAATCATTAGACACAGTTCATTAGACAATCAGAGTGAGAATTTGAACCAAGGAAACCGGCTGACAGATTTCACTCTGTAAGAACAATCCACCGTCTTTTCCAACAATCTCAAGTTTGACTCTAGTTTATAAAGACAGGGACAGTGAGTCACTGATGTAAAAAAATGTGGTTATTCTTGACAGGGACCTTTGGTTTTCTGCAGGCTTTTATCTTTTGACTTCCTGTGTTACCTTGAGGTATGTGGCATTTGTGAAGATGGAAATCAGTAAATATTCAACCATCATTTTGTAACAAGAATTTGAATCATTTCTCTCTTGAATACGAGTCTCTTGTTGACACAGTGGTCAATGAGATTTTCCTTAACAGTAAAGAGCAGAGAACATGACATTGGTTGCAGAAATCTTTTCAGTGGTAAGGTTACTGAAAAATCATCAGGAGTAGCGGGACATGCCACCTATTGCTTCAGCAGACTGTGTTTTCCTTCTCTGAGTGCTGATCGTTTTAGAATTGTCAACATTTGCCCAAGAGCATTTAGGGTCCAAGACAAGCAGCCACCTTGGAGAGAAAGATCTGACCCAATCTCAGCTCTCAGCTTTGGCTGCACACTGGAATCACCTGGGCATTTCTAAAACCCTCAGCTTGGGACCACATCACAATCCAGTGAAATGGGAATTTCTGGTGGCGAAACCAGTTATCACGGTTTTAAACTTCCCAGATTATTTCAATAAAAGCCCAAGTTAAGAATCAGTGACGTGGTTATCACATACAACTGGCATCAGTCTATTTGATAAATGAGGAATTTATATGGAAAATACACAAGAGCTGTGAAAATATGTACAGTTTAAATATAGAAGAAGAGAACTGTTCATCCTCATGAGATTCCTGGATTATCAATGACAAGCTACAGAGGCTGCACAGCTACAGCGCACTTGGTCACGCAGTGATCATAACATACAAAGGACCCCAGAATACAACCCCCATCTCATTAGACGCATGACAGAAACAGTGTTGAATAATGAGTTAGAACCACCAGAGTCACAAACATGGCGTGATGAGAGAGAGGCCCAGTGTTCAGTTTCACTATGTTTCCCACCCTGTACACCGAATGGGTCTGAGACCAGACTGTGCGTCAGAGGAGAGGCTGCCTGGGCCTTTTAACGGCTCTGTTCCTCAGGCTGTAGATAAAGGGGTTCAGGATGGGGGTGACCACAGTATACACCACTGAGGCCACTGCATCTTTCTTTAGGGAAGAGGAGACTGCGGAACTGAGGTACACCCCAAGGCCTGTTCCGTAAAACAAGCAGACAACGGACAGGTGAGAGCCACAGGCGGAGATGGCCTTGTACTTCCCACCCAAGGAGGGGACCCTCAGACTACAATTTTACAGTAAGAGAAAAGTGTTCCTGAGAGAGGGAGAAAACCAGAGATGTTCCAACAAAGTACACAACTACATCATTGCTGAGGGCGTCGGAGCAGGTCAGGTTGAGGAGGTGCAAAGGGTCACAGAAGTGAGAAATGTGTTCTCTTCGAAGACGGGTCACGGTGCGATGGTGGGGGGAGAACTATGGGGACCACACCAGAGGGGAGAAGTCAAATGCTGTCCCCAAACTAACAATGATGTAAGAAAAAAGATAACCAAAAACCTCATTACACAATACAAATCCAAATGTTTTTGAAAAGTTAAGAAATGAACAGCTATGTTGTCTCAAAGTCAGATGCAACATTGTTATCAATTCAATAGATGCATAAACAATGGATAACTTAGATTAAAATATTGATTAAATGTCCTCACAAACCAGTGTCAATTATTATTTTGCCCGCTAATTTCTTTTTAAAATGTCGAGTTGTAATTGCCATATAACATCACAGTCCTTTCAGGTATACTACATAACGATTTAGTGTTTGTATACTGAACACCAATTTAAAAAGCAAATCTATCAATGTAATAAGGCCATAAGCAAACAACTTACTGAGGAATCTTAATAACCATTACGGACCAAAAGAATGATGCTTGAGTTATTTCTGACTTTATAACATACTTTGAGAGGCTTGGCACAATTAAAATTACTGAGTTAGTATTAGAACAAGAAAAGTATGTGCACAGCAAGTTTTATTTTACAGAGTGTCCAAAACAACTGACAACTATTTGAGGTATTAACCAAAACCAATAACTAAAAGAGCACCTATTTCCCTGGTCTTAGCAACCAGGCAGAAGTCAAAAGGTGAAGGTTTATGGCATCACTAAAACTCCCAGGTTCTAAATGGTACTTTAATGGCCCCTTGTTTTCCTCAATGCATAGACAACGTCAAGTGTCAAGTAAATACACTTAACCAAACACCAGTCAAGACTCTGCAAAAATTCTTGAAAATGTAAAATGTTTTCCATAGGAACTGCACAAAAACCTCAGAGAAACCCGGGGACGAGCCGGCTTTTCCAGCCCACCCTGCAGGCTGTTTTCAGGCGCAGGTCCTCAGTCTGGACTTTTAATAAACTTAACTTCTGTTTGAGTCGATTTAAGTCAACAGAGGTTAGCAGGGTTGCAGGTGAAAGAACCCACGTTGAGTCCTCCTGACAGAAATCAACAAAACGGTGAAAGCGAAAGCGCCATGGAGGGGCCGCAGGAGCTACTGGGCTGCGCGGGCCACCGCAGGCTCAGATTGGGGAGCGGCCGCGTCCGCGGGTGTAACCACAGTGGGTGCGCCCGTCCGAGGCTCAGCGGACCTGAATAGGCGGCGTCGCCCCAAGTCCCACCGCTGCACCCGGGTCACCTCAGCCTGGGCCCGAGTCCTCATCCACCTTGGGGACCTAGAACTTGCAGTCAAGCCCCTAGACCCGGTCTCCCCGGCCCGCCCCTCAGCGCCTCGGCTTCCTGCACCCCTGGCCGCACCCTCCCCAGCCCTGCCCAGCGCGAGGCCCTGGCCCAACCCCCCCTCCCCGAGAGGGCACAGCCTCCGCCTCCGCCCTGGCACCCCTCTACCCCAGACGCCCCAGCCCCCACCCCGACCACCCCACCACCCCGACTTCCCAGCCCGAGACCCCGCCCCCGACGCTCCGCCCAGCACCGAGAGCGGAAGCGGACGTGCGCCCTGCGCCTGCGCGCCGCGCCCGCCGTCCCTCCGCGGGGACAGTTGTCATCTCCGCGGAGCTTGGGCCCGGTGGCGGGAGCGGAAGGCCGGCCCGGGTGGGGAAGCGCGGTCCAGGGCCCGCGCCGCCCCGGGCCGTCCGCACTCGCGGCGCGGTGACCGGCAGGGGCCCGAGCGGGCGCGGCCCGCGTGCCAGCCTCCGGGGTATCCGAGCGCGCTCTCCGGAAAGGCAAGGGCGTCTGCTGTTCGGGGCCCTCCCGAGCGGGGCCGGGCGGGCAGGAACCCCAGTGTGGGGGCGGGAACCCCAGTGTGCGCGCCGCGGGGGCATCGGCTTGCGACACTCTGATCGGCGCGCGAGGGAGCGGGCTACCGTGCCGGGCGCCCGGGCGCGGGGGCAGAGGTGGCAGTTACCGCGAGGGGAGCGTGACTCCCTGCGGGTCACAGGGCTTGCTTTCTTCCTCCTAAGACCTGGCTTTAAAAAAGCCCGTGCACCTGCTGGACTTGCAGTCCCTGCCCGCGGACTCAGCACCCCGGCGCCTTCCTAACCTCGAGGGAACTGAGCCACCTCCGTGTGAACGAGCACGTTTGCTGTAGGTGTTTTTAAAGAATGATTTTTTTCCCCTAACGAAACTCGTTTTCCTTTCACGCTGGCGAGTTCAGTTCCTAGCCGGCTGTTAATGCAGGTTAGTGACTGTTTTTGTATCTAGGGAGATGAATCGTGATGTCCCTTTGATGAGAGTGGGGGTCGGTGAGAACGTTTCGGGGGACAGTTACCCTTTCAGCAGGAGACGAAATTTGCACAGACACAGGCAGGCGAAAGAAAGTTACATTTTGAAGGGACAGGTTTGTTAGGAAAAGGAGAAAAGGGGGAAAAAAAGAGGCACCTGCATAGACACAGGCAGGCAGGCCTGAGCAGAGCCGCACTTTGCCAGGGCAGCAACTGTTCTAATACGTGTTCCTTTTTGAGGGGCTGGGGTCATCCTTTATGGAATTGTTAAGTATTATTCAATTAACCACTTCTAGGGTGTGACTGATTAATTTTTAAGGACTGGTGATTCTCTGTAATGGCCCCCAGTCGCCAGCGCCCCTCTGGCCTGCGCCAGGAGACTGACTGTCCACAGTCCCGAGTCCTGAGCTACAGCCCAGATCCCATCCTGGCCGCGCTTAAGGGTCTTGGTTTCTGTAGCTGATTCTATGACGCTGTCAACCATTGCCACCCCCACCTCCAGTTTCTGGTCTTAGGATGCCTCTATCCAGAATTTTCTACTCTAAGCCTTCAATATTATCTTTTTCTGTTAATGTGGTAAATGATGTTAATTATTTCATTTTTGACCACTGTTTCTTCCAGGTAGGAAATGAACTTGGCTTGTGATTACTATCCTCATTCATTTCTCCACGGAGCTAATATTTCTTATATTACTCTGCATTTCTGAGTATGAATGAGATCCTTTTTCTTTTGAGTTGTTTTACCCCACTTCCTCACCTACACACAGGCACAATTTTTGCTGAATTTTCCAGAAAAACAGCTTGTGACTTGTCTTCTTTGTGGGTGTATTTTAAACTGCCCATTTTTTTCCAAATGGCTGAATGTATCAGGTTTTGTATTTATTTTAGATGACTGATGGAAAGTTGTACTTTGCTCTGCAAATTTGTTCACTACCTGTATATTTTAATATCCTTAGTTTTATATTTTCACTGCAGTATTTGTAATTAACACATTCATAATTTTATCTGTGCTCTTAAAATTGCTTAGGGTTTGTTGATTTCATTAGTTCTCTCAGAATACTTTGTTAGCTTCAGATTCTGTTTATGCTTTTTTAAAAATGTTAATTTTGTACTATTTTAATTTTTTTCCTAAATCTTTATGATGTTCTTTTTTCTATCTTCTAAGTCAATGGTTAATCTGCTAATACTGATTTTTTTTTAATCTCTGGTAGTGTGTCATATTTATACACACCACCACACCAACTGTGGATTTTCAGTGTTTTCTGAAAGTTATTCTAATTTTCTGCTTCTGTTCTGCCACATAATCAGTCCTGGCTTGCTAGAGATAAATGTATGTGAGTGCCTCCTTAGCTCTGTTCTGACTGAAATAAAACTTAAAGTTTCTTAAATAATCAAAGTGAGGACTAGCACCAGGAAGCAGTCCAACAACTTTACTCCGTGATAACTGCTCCAGCAATCACGAGTTCAAGTTCAGTTTGTACAGCTAGAACAGTGAGTCGCAGACATAAAATATGGTGTCACTGGGAGAAGGAGAGGCCTTCTGATTCTGTTATAGACTTAGGTCTTTCGGTTTCCTAAATTAACCTTACAGGCTGATGCTATCTCTGCACAGAGGAGGCAAATGCTGGCGTTTCCGGATTTCTAATAAAGCACTGTGGAAGCTTAGGGGGTGGAGACCCATTTTTAAATCTTTGTTTCATTGTTTCCTAGTGGGCATTGAGAGACTGGCTGAGCCTCCCCTATAGACACCGCAGGTTCCCGCACAGGCTGCGTCACTGTTGTGACTTCGCGCCTGCGCACAGCGCTTGGCTCGCTCACCTGTTAGGGTGACGGGGGTTGGGCAGCCAGCGAGCGAGGGAGTTTCTAGACCATCTGCTCACACCTACGATGTGCTGTATTTTTGTATAGCTTGTGTCACTGTTACGGGACCCGACCAAAAAGTAGGCCCTCTGAGAATCCCCAGAGTGCGACCTGGCCAGGTCCGAGCACAGGAAGTAGGCCCAGGACAGGGCTCGGGCTGATGGAGGCGAGCCCGGGACCCACTGGAGCGGTTTGAAGCTCTTGTCTCCCTCCTAGAGGCCACCTGAGTCCCCGGCAGGGCAGGCCTCTTTGGGGGTTCCCGGTGGTCAGCATTGCTTGTACACCTCTGGGATGGGCCAGGTGCAGAAGAGGGTCACTGCCTGTGGGCACGCAGAGCCCGAGTGGAGCACGGTGTGGATGGTGAGACGCGGAGCAGAGCGGGCACAACGGATTATGGCGGGTGTGGGCCCTCGGGTGTCCCGCTGGTCTCCCAGCCCCAGGCCCCTCTGGTGTGGCCTGTGCCCGCCCCCGACTCCCCATCTCCTAACTCAGCACCACTCGATGCTCTAGATTTTGTTTCTTTACTGGCCTCCCTCAAGAGACGGTCACATCTGGGTGCTTCTGGACATTCTGCCTCAGCACCACAGCTCTGGCTGCGTGTAGTCATCAGGGCGATGTCACCCAATGAATATGACATGACGCGCAGGAGGGAAGGGTCTCAAGGAGAGAACCTTTGCCCCAAACGTAGGGCTTAGTCAGCACGAGGCGCTCAGAGACAAACACAGTCGAAAACGCATTCTGTCTGCTCCCCACAGCGCCCAGGGGGTTACCAGACAGACCCTGTACTGTGCGGGAATAAGATCATCTGTGAGTCCCTGTGTGGCTGACCCTAAGGTTCCTCAACCACGAACTCACCGTAAGGACATTGGTTTCTAGAGGCTTCCTGAGAAGTGACCTTGCGGAGGTTTGGCCCTCGCCATGGGGCTGCCCAGTCGCGCGGTGACACGGGACAGCGCACAGTCTCTGTCACTTTAAAACCCGGCTTGAGCCTCCCAAGAGCAGCAACCTGCACCTCCACACCGCATGTCCCCACGACTGACTATCAGAGGTGTCACTACTCACCCCTCTTCTCTTCAAGCCTTCTCGTCCTGCGGCCGCAGCGCTGCTCGGGTGGGAGTCCGCGGGAGGCTCCACGCAGTGCTCTCTGCTCCTGCACGAGAAACTCAGCTGAGGCGCCTCTCAAAACCCGGGTTTCCGGGACTCTAGCCCGCGGGGCCGGGGGCGTGCAGTGCTCAGGGACTGAGTGCTAACGGCCAGTGAGCCTGCCTGGGGCGCGGAAGAAACATTCGCAGCGTTGCCCACTGCAGTCCGCTAAGGCAAGGTAGTGCTGTCAGGGGCTTGAGGCGGACGCAAACCCATACGGCTGGAGGTATTCTGAGACTTATATTTTTCATGATCATGCTCAAATCAACAAATCATTTTGACTTAATTGATTGATGGTAAGTCTTTTTCTTCATCCTCAGCAAGAACCAGACACTGTTCTTTAGAGGAGATAAGGCTGCGCTGCCTCCTTACAAGCCCAGAGATCTGGGGCCGCGCGTGTGCTGGGAGTGGTCACTAAACGGTGGGTGTGTTGCAGGTGACAGTGTGGGGTGTGTGAGATCTGGATTTTCATGTCTTCCTCCTGCCTCAACTTGACCTTCCCAGCATTCTGCCTTTCTTCATGAAGGGAACATGGAGGAAGAAAGAGCAACTGCTGAGAACAATATGACACTGGTACGTAAAAGCTACTAATTCTCCAAAGGAATATTTCTCCCTGTCATGTCATTGTTCTGCTTGTTTAGAGTAGGGATCAATGGCTGTTTCTGTATCATTGAGCAATGTAGCATCTTATTTTTTAATTAATTTTTTAAAGATTTATTTATTTATGCATGCAAGCTGGGGTACAGGCCAGAGGTGTGGGGTGGCGAGAGGGTTCACCAGAGACAGAGTGGGGAACAGAACAGGCAGATCGACGGAAACACACTGCTGAGGGGAGCAGCGGGCGAGGCAGGAGAGGTCTGCCACGCCATGTGGGAATGTCTGTGGTCAGGCGTCAAACTCGTGCCGCCGCTGCCTACAACTCCATAGCCACTAGGGAGACCCGCATTTTATTCTTTTTTTAAACATTTATTTTTATTTATTTATGCATACAAGAACTGTGGTGTAAGCCAGAGGTACAGGGTTGGGGGTGGTGAGAGGATTCCCCAGAGCCAGAGTGGGGAGTAGAACAGACAGATCTACTGAAGTACACTACTGAGGGGAGCAGCAGGGAGACAGGAGAGGTCTGCTGTGCCCTGTAGGTCAGCTCACTGGCCAGGGATCCATCTCAGGCTGCAGTGGCTGCTGATAGTGCTGAGACTTTAACCCCTGCGCCACCAGGGAGGTGGCCAGCAATGTAGCATTTTAAGCTCTGAAAGCCACAGAGTGAAAGCAGCCACAGACAGCACATAAGTATTTTACTGCATTCAGGTAAAACTTACACAGACAACTGGGAGGTGGACACAGCCCAGGGGCAGTAATTTGCCAGGCCTGGCCCAAGCACAAGATCACGTGATCGGCTGTGGCCCAGGGCTGAAGTGTGTGCTGCTGCTGCCTCCAGGGCCTGCCAAGTTTGTGATAAGAAGAAAAGCTCTGTCCTTCAGTGTTTTTATTCATTAAAATCTCATCTAGATTTTGTCCAGTCTTTCGTGCTGCACAGCTGCCATGGTAGAAGGCAGGGAAACTGTTCCTGTGACAAGGGATGGGTGATGTCACCGTGTAAACGACTTCACTACACAATCATTTCTCGCATTGTTATTATGTGCTCTGGACTGTTCTGGTTTATTATCAAGCTGTGGTCATCATCAAGCTGTGGTTTCCACACTTGTAGAAAGTGTCGTTCAATCTGTGAGACAGGATTCGGCGGGATTTTAGGGAGAGAGAAAGCTCTGTGACTGGTCCTATGGTGGACTGGGAAGACCACAGGCTCCGCTGACCTTCCTGTGAATGGATTCTGTTTGCCCGTGCTGTCCGCTCACTTAGCCTCCTGCAAACACTGAGGGAGCTGATGCCCTCTAACAGCATGTGTGGGGTGTTTCAGGACTCGGTGGTCTTTGAGGATGTGGCCGTGGACTTCACCCAGGAGGAGTGGGCGCTGCTGGATCTGGCTCAGAGAAACCTCTACAGAGATGTGATGCTGGAGAACTTCCAGAACCTGGTCTCACTGGGTAAGGATGGCAGGAGTCCTTCACTTAGTTCTTTAGAAGACAAACAGCATTTTGCAAAAGGACCTTGATCTCGAATTTGGGCTGAGGAACTGGAATGCATTGGCGGGTAAGACGGAGATGGACACTACTCCAAGTCCCTTACAGCTTAGTGGCCTCCCCATGAAAATGAACATGTGGGTATTGAACTGACCTCTTTTTTCTCTGGAGAGCCTTGAGGCTTGCGACGTGTTGACAGGGTGGGTATGGACTTCAGGGTCACTTGTGGGTGACACTGACTTTTTCACTGTGCATCCTTAGAGAAAATTATGATGTGACCTTGTTTCATTGTATCACAGTCTTGAGTAACCTTATCTAAGTCTGGTATATGTGAGATTATTTATGATCAACAGGATAACAAGGTATCTGACAAGCTCTAACACTGAGGTTTAGCTATAAATGTGAAGTCATTCTAGACAAGCGATGTCCTCTCCTTCCCCTGCTTACTTTCCTTAAATAAATTTTGACAAACATTTTGTTGCAATTCAACTCACACTAACACACTGATAGAGTATGAGAAGATGAAAATTATGGCTCTGTGTCATGGAGATGTTTGTATTTTACTCATTGTGTCCCCTTGTGATACCCTTTTTGCATGAACAGGGCATCTACAGCACACACCCGATCTCATCACCCGGTGGAGACAAGCGGGAAACCTGGACACAGAGAAGCGAAGATCTCTTCAGGGGGAGCCTCGTGAAGGCAAGAACCATGGCAAAAACTGTCCTACTTGGGGGATATTATGTTTGGGAAAGTCAAATAAATGAAAAACAAAACTTCCTTTTGACTGAGGAAGCCAGTCTTCCAACAGATTGCTATTTTGACTTTTTAAAAGCAGTCTTCTCATACTTTCTTTGCTCTTGGGAAAGCCCTTCCCTATATTCTCTTTGTGAATTAGTACTTGGTCATGTGTATTTCATCCCATTTCTTTCTGTTTTGTGTCTCTCCATACCCTATCTTGTTACCATCAGTGTCAGTCTTTATGGATATTATTTCTAGTCAGTTGCTTACTATCTTAACTCTTATGCCTATTACCAAAGTTCTGAAACAGCCACAATGCTAAAAGTTCTTTGCTTACAGGTGCCTTAACTTTTTTGTTTCAGGTTTTGATGCCCAACTTAAAACTATTCAATCAGTTGCTTTGCAAGATCTTTATGGAGAAAAAATATCCAGTGAACAGAAAATAGTAACAGTCAAAAGGAATGATGCTGGGTCATCCATTTTACACAAAAACTGGGAATACCACTGTACTAATGATCAGAACAACTATGAGAAGCATTTGAGGTGAGTGTCATTCATCTAAGAAAAAGTAGTACCATGAAAGAGAAACGTAACGTCATGAAATTTTAAAAACCTAGGTATAAGACTATATCAAAAATTATAATTTCCTAAAGGATTTTTATAAGATGTTTTTTCCACAAACAAGAATGAGATACTTGATGTTTGGCATACAATTGTGCCAAACATTCAATTCAATGGTGAGTAATTTTGAGAAAATTACAAAAGTAAAAAGCTCAATTGGCTATTACAGAGTCCTCCGTGAGAATCTTCATAAAACATATTAATTGAAAATGGTCAGAATTTATCACTAATAATGTATATTTTTATTTTTAAAAGAAGTCCTGTGGTGGAGAATATCTGTGAATATAATGAAGAAATTCAGTGTGGAAAAACCTTCAGCCAAATTCCAAATCTTTATAAACTGGAGAAAACTACTAAAGTGAAATCCTATGAATGCCATGAGTGTAAAAAATCTTTCACAGATCATTTATCCCTTAAGAATCACATCAAGTCTCACACTGGATTCAAACCCTATCAGTGTAAGGAATGCGGGAAAGCTTTTCATTTTCTTGCTTGTTTTAAGAAGCACGTGAAAACTCCAACTGAAGAGAAACCCTATGAATGTAAGGAATGTACCAAAGCTTTCAGTTGTTCTTCATTCTTTAGGGCACATATGAAGATTCACACTGGAAAGACAAACTATGAATGTAAGGACTGTGGGAAAACCTTTAGCTGTTCTTCATCGCTTACAGAACACAAAAGAATCCATAGTGGTGATAAGCCTTATGAATGCAAGGACTGTGGGAAAGCTTTCAGTTGCTCTTCTTCACTCTCCAAACACAAAAGAATCCATAGTGGTGATAAGCCTTACAAATGTAAGGAATGTGGGAAAGCCTTCAGTTCTTCCTCTCACCTTATAATACATATAAGAATTCACACTGGAGAGAAGCCCTATGAATGTAAGGAGTGTGGAAAGGCCTTCAGTGAGTCCTCAAAACTCACTGTACATGTGAGAACACATACTGGAGAGAAGCCCTATAAATGTAAGGAATGTGGGAAAGCCTATAATTGTCCCTCCTCCTTAAGTATCCACATGAGAAAACATACTGGAGAGAAACCCTATGAATGTCTGGAATGTGGAAAAGCCTTCTATCTTCCCACTTCCCTTAATACACATGTGAAAAATCAAAGTAGAGAGAAACCATATGAATGTAAGGAATGTGGGAAAGCCTTTAGTTGTCCCTCCTCCTTTAGAGCACATGTGAGAGACCACACAGGAAAAATACAGTATGAATGTAAGGAATGTGGAAAGACCTTTAGTCGTTCCTCATCCCTCACTGAACACTTAAGAACTCACAGCGGAGAGAAGCCTTATGAATGTAAGGAGTGTGGGAAAACCTTTATTAGTTCCTCCCACCTTACAGTACATATTAGAACTCACACTGGAGAAAAACCTTATGAATGTAAAAAATGTGGAAAAGCCTTTATTTATCCCTCAGCTCTTAGGATCCATATGAGAACACATACTGGAGAGAAACCCTATGAATGTAAAGAATGTGGGAAAGCCTTTCGTCACTCTTCATACCTTACTGTGCATTCCAGGATGCACACTGGAGAGAAACCCTTTGAATGTCTGGAATGTGGGAAAGCTTTCAGTTGCCCTTCATCCTTTCGAAGACATGTTAGAAGCCACACTGGAGAGAAACCATATGAATGTAAGGAATGTGGGAAAGCCTTTGTTTGCCCTGCCTACTTTCGGAGACATGTGAAAACTCACAGTAGAGAAAATATATTAAAGTAAGAACTTCAAGAATGTCTGCAAGAATTTTTCAAAAATTAACCTGTGAGGTCTCACACATTATGAATGTAAAAAAGCAGGAAACTTCGTTTTTTTTTTTTTTTTGAAGTGTTTGAGATCTCACAACTCAATGCTGTGTATGCAAATCATGCAATACTACTTTCACAAACATCACTAACTGTATAATAAAAGTATAAAAGCAAAGCCTCACCTGTGAAGTGGATTGCTGACTCACTGATTTCCAAATTTTATTTTCTGATGTGAATATTTAAGGTGATAATTTTCTCTCTAATGCCTTTTTAGCTCTAACCACATATCTTATTTTGGTTCAGATGGAAATTTTAGTTGCATTATACTCTTTGGAATCCAAGTGGGATTTGAAGTGTATTTTTACAAATGGAGTCTGGGGTACTTTTTTCATTTGCTTCTAATTATATTCTAATTAGCCCACTGTTCTCTTTAGTGTGCAGTCTTTATGGTGTTTGTATTTTCTTTCATAATTGGTGATTTTATTTTGATCTAGCTTGGAACTCGCCTACCTGATATTTCCCCTCTTCCTTTATTAGTAAGAGACCCTACAGTTCTTGAGGTTATCAGTTAGTAATATAAAAAGCTTTCCTCATAAGTAATTTTAGCAGACATTAATAAGTGCAAGGGTCTTGAAGAATAAACTCATGTTAGGCTGTTTTTGAATTTTGTTCTTTGTCCTTGCTCATGACTGGGAATTGACCAAATGTTTTGAGTTTAAAGTTGGCTGCACAAATTCATGTTCTGTTCATTAGGGCATAGCTTGGACTGCATTTCTCAGAGTCCCTTCTTGATCCACTTCCAGGTTAGAGTTGGCTAAAATAAGAATTTTCATAATAATTGGAGGGTAGATGTAAGAAGCTCTTGTTCTTAATTTGTTGAGACCAAAAGACAGGGAGACAGATTCATAGGGGGTCTGGTGGGCTCCATTTTCCAGCTCATTTCTCTGATTATTGGGTGCATTGATCAGTACTGGGTCAAATGAAACATTAAATACCTGGCTATTTACCTCGGAGGCAGCAGCTCTATGGACATCTCCATGATTCCTCCATCATGGCTCTAACAACTTGAATTTTCTGGCAAGTTCTGGTATTATCACTTGGCTGGTATTATAGTCTCTCTGTTATTTCAACTGACTATCTGAAGTTAGTCCCAGGATTGGAACAGGATTGTTGTCATCTGCATAGTCCAGTTCCATCACATGGGGAAAGTCCTCTGTGATCTCAAAAGAGCCAAAAGAACTGTGGACAGTGAGGAAAATTAGGTATAACTGAGATAAATAGACAGGGTGTCATGCCATTTTAGAAGAGGAAGAGTTATATCTGACACCTTCAAATGGGAGATTTCACTGATTTTCATTTAAGATGAAAGCTATCTGGCTTGTGTTTACAGAGCTTTTAGCTATATTATTTCCTTTGTATTTTTTATTTACTTCTAATTACATAAACATGCATATATAAAACATATATATTATATACACATGAATTGTAGCATGTGTATGCATACACGTATTGCAAATTTTCCCATCTCTGGCTTTTCATTCTTTTATTTTTGTAAGCTGTGAGGGGAATTTATTGGCTTGATTAATGAGAAATTCTTTAGTGTAACTTGATTCAGGTATGGCTGGATACTGGAGCTAAAAAGATATTACCTGGATGTTTCCTCTTGGCTGTGTTATTTCCTGCATTAGTTATTCTTCCTGACAGGTTATTTCTCTCCATAGTGGGTCTGAGAAAATCCAGGCCACTTTCTAGGTTGAAGTCTCAGAAAGAGAGTGAATATATTTATGAAAAGTTCCATGTGATTATTACAGTTGAATCTCTTTGACTCACTTGCTTACCATTATGAAATCACTGTGGCCAGAGAAAATATTTGCCACTGGCTCCTATGCTTATTCAGGGACCAAAGAAGTATCTGCTAAGTCAGAGCATGCTGGTAGCTGTGATGTATGTGGGGGAGAAGCAGCAGTGGGCAGTTGTGATCTAGAAATAGGCCGAGTATCACCACTTAGCACTTTGTTTTCAGGCTGGGTTAGTAATGGGAGGGAACTATGAATTCTGGAACTAGCATGGGCTAAGTAGTTCAAGAAATTCAGAGAGGTTAGATGCTATCTGTTAACATGTTTTAGATTGCTAAAGATGTCTTCTTAATCTTCATTGTTGCCTTGTAGATTTTTTGGGGGAAAATTTATAGTGAGAAACGTCCAACTTTTTAATTCTTCATTTCTCATTTGTTTCTGTATTAGGTTTAGAATCCCCCTATCAGTTTTCACAAATAAATCTCGGACTATCCTAGGACTGTATTGATGGCATAGAATAAACTGAACAAAATTGACACACAACTTGAGTCTTCCAATTAATGAACATGATGTAAAGGCCCATTTATGTTGATCATCTTCAATTTTCCTTTAATGTTATTTCACAGTTTTAATTCTAGGTAAGCAGAAATGTTTTTCTTTGTAAATATTTTTATTTCATTTTTCTATTTTTTGACTAGCACATAGACTTGAAATATTTTTGTACACTGATCTTATATCTACTGACATTTATAATTCAATTATTTATTCAAATAGTTTATGTATTACTTGGTACATGGATTTTTTATGTGTATACAATTCTGTCAATACCAATAAAAATCTTGATTTCTAAACTTTATCTTTTTCTTGCCTTATTGCTTTATGGTGATGAATAGAAGTGATGGAAGTAACATTTTATAGCTGCCTCTTCTTAAGGGAAAGGTTCAATACTTCATCATGAAACCAAGCAAGCCCAAGGGGATGTCTGATCAGGGTCCTCACCTGAATACTTGCAACTGCAGGACACCCCAAAGCAGACAACTGTGGAGTATTAGGATTTACTTAACACAGGGAGAGAGAATTCACAGACAGGCATGTGGCCAGAAGCCACCTGTCCTATCCTAGATAACAACCACTGAGCAGAGACTGAGATCCAAGTCAAAGCCCTATGTGGCCAGCTGGCAACTTCTCCATAGAACCCCTTTCTTAGCTTTCAGAAACCCAGAATCTTAACTGGCCAAGAGCCCAGTGCTTTTAACTACCAAAAGCCTCGCATTTTAACTGAACAATAGCCTCAGAATTTTACCAACCCAAAGCCTCAGCTCTGCCTCTGCTCCTGCAGGTTTGAAGAGCACCTAGCATCAAATTAACATCAGAGGCTGGAGTCTAGAAAGCTCCCCCCTTGTACCATCAAATTGACTATGAGCATCACACACTGGCTTAGAGGTTGATCTTCATTACACCTCTTACAATTTCTCCAATTTCAATTTTGTCACCACTGGTGACCAGTTAGCCCATGTGTCTCAAGTGTCGCAATGGCTCTTTGGCCTCAGATCCAACTTGTGCTTCATTTCCCAGTAGATAGTTTCCAGTTATCATTTTTTAAGATAGATTTTCTAAGCTGTTCCCTTTTTATTCTCCTGGGATCTCAATGATATGGAGGGAATCTTACCTGGATGGATTCTGACAGAGCTCTATTTCTGAATCAGACTCTGGGGACTCAGTGTCTCTCAAAATGTCTCACAGGCATATTGGCTGGTCTTTCTGAAATGCCCTGCATGAGAGGCCACATACCTTGGGGAGATAATCATTCCAGAGGAGATGGACTCCTCATTAGGGAGGGAATGTGCATATGTCCCCCAAGGTGAGCCTGTGGAGATTCAACTTGGAGGAAAGTTTCATTTTATGTGTGGTCCCTTGGATTTGAGGGAGCTGAATCACTTAGAAAACGGAGCAAAAATAAACCCATCTATTTAATTAGGAGCTCTGAGAATTCAGCCTCAGATCCCCCATCTAGAGCTCTCCCGTGGCTAATCAGCCGCAGGCTCGTTTGGCATCCTCTCTGTCTCTCTCCGGGTGTCTGATCCCCTGGGAACCAGTGCCCAACACTCACTGTCTTTTCTTTTTACACCTACTGTCCAAGGTACAAAAGACCAGTGTTACCAAGTCCGTTGAGTGATGCCACTGGGAAATTCTAGGAGTGCTGCAGGAAAGTGGTGTGAGGGGAATGAAGACTTAATAAGTACATCTTCTGGGAGACAGGCTGATGAGATAATGAAAGGATAGTGGCTAAAAGTCCTGCTCATTTCATGTCCTTGGCTCTGGAGGGGATTCTTTCCACTCCTGCTTTCTCAGTTACCATCTCAGAGAACAATTCTAGGACTTCTCCCCTCCACAGCAGGAACTGACCCTCTTGGGATCCTGCTGTATTTTAACTCTAGCATTTTCTCTTATTTTGAAGTACTGATCCAGTGAAGCAGCCCTGAAGAATGATAAAAACCCTAACTTGGAGCCAGGGAAGTGTGATTTCTACTCCAGTCTTTTCCAGTTAATGCTCAATGGACCTTGGACATGATTTTTATATTCTGTGGACCTTTTTCTTATCAGCACAAGTGTGAGTATAAAGAGCTCTTAGAGAATGCTTATGGAACAACAGATAGGATGGGCCCAGATGGTGTTATTTGATATATACCATTTATCTATTCATTCAGAAATTCACGTAATACGTCCCAAAAGAATTTTAGAAACCTGCACAATACATAGAACAAAGCAAATACACCTTGAACATATACAACAAAGAAATATTATGGCAGAAAAAAAATAAAGCAGCTCTGAAACTGGGTAAATAATTACACAGTGAACAAAATATCACCCACAAAATGGTACTTAGTTGCCAAAATTGGGCCCCTGATATGCCCGAGAATTTCAGCGAAGACAAAGGACTCTTCTTGTGCCATTAGGATAAAATTTGAGTATAGAAATTAAAATCATAAAACTTGAAAGGAAAAATGTCATAATCTAAATAGGGATTAATCTGCCATCTCCTCACAAAAGAAGAGACCAACATGGCGTCTCCATGTCACGTGAGGGGTGACGGTTCACACCATTCCCTGCTCCGCCATCCGGAATGTATAGCTTTTCAAGCTATGTCAGCTACAGGAGTTCCAGTGACATGTGCAAATTCAGGGCAAGGAGGAGATGGAAAAAAGAATGGCTTCTAAATAACAATCCAGTCTCCCCAACCAATAACTTCCCATGCTATTTACTAACTATCCAAGATTGCAAGACAAGGTAGAAAATTTGGTATCCTAATTAGGCATACAACCACATCCAAATACAATCAATTTCTGCATAAGAAACTTGGAGAGGAGACTAAGGGAGAGGAGGATGCATGTGTTAGGTGGGCAATCTCTGGTACAATGATCACTGACAAGACTTACAGTATTCATAATATAAAACAAACTATTATTTAATAGAAACATGGTGTTCTTGAAACTAAGGTAAAGATGCATTGCTATCCCTAATCCTCATAAAGCTCCTTCTTTGTGACAGAAGGAGCACTGTACCCAGTTGATTCACTTCAAAACTACATTTTTATGCTCTTGAAATGCTTCTTTAGTGGTATCAGCCACATGTGGGAGAGGTGAGATAAAGATGATATAATGGCCCAGGTAGGAACTCACATGTTTGAAAAAATCAGCAGTAAACCTTAATTCAAGTTAAAATTGCAAATCCCTTCTGAGTGAGCAAAGCATTCAGACTCCCAAGTAGCAAATACTTAGCACCCCTTAGCATACTTTCTCTGTTTCTTACACGTGGAAGAATTTCCCTCTCTTTAAGGCCCTTCCTCAGTTAATCAGTGTAGGAGAAATGGTGACGCTCTTGGGGTTAGGCGAGGTTGGGGGTATCCAGGAGACTCCATAGCACTCAGAGAGCCCAGTGTCTCAAGCCCTTTGAGGGGGGAGAAACTTAAGCTTGGGATGGCATGATTACTCTTGTGGCCATTACGGAGACTGAGGGTCAAAACTAAAGAAAATGCTGCTTCTAAGACAAGGCAGCCCCACACTGGGTCGGAATCACTCAGGTGGATGCCCGCCTGCAGTGGGGAGACTTAGTGAGCAAACACAATTCTTATCTGACTAGGTCCACTTGTTCCTAATAAATGGGATTGCTCGGAGAATGTAGCAACAATAAAATAATACCACATTGTCCACTGTGCGGCAGTGATAATAGAGCTGCAGGGGCCATCCCTGCAATCACGACCCATGCCCTTCTGCAGCTTTCAACTTCCAGCCTTGGAATACCCTCGCTTGTGCCTTCTGCTGACATTAACCGCTCTGGCCCAGCCAAGGCCACTTTCCCTCCCTAAAGCAGAGCTCTGGCCCCACAAACACCCAAGAAGTACCAGTGAAAGTAGGTTTTAAAGAAGGAGAAAACAGCTCAGATATTAAAAATTACCTTTGACCTCGCCCCAGAGCATTACACTGAACAATCTATTTGTTAGATTAAAATATCATGGATCAGAAGGCAGCCATTTTGAAAAAAATAAAAGTCTAAAAGACTATTTAGGTGGCAAAAAAAAAAAAGGTAGTGAAACACCAGTTTACAGTGTGGAAGGGGGAGAGCCTCAGGGAGTAGGGCTCACAGACAGGAGTGGGACACAGAAAGCAAAAATCTGTGAAGAATTCTCCACTCAGGTCTCCAGCCCCCAGCAGTTGTTTCACTCACCCACTCTCAGCTCCTGCTCTGTGCCTCTATGACTCACAGTTTCAATTCTAAAGACTTTGTTCATCAGCATCTAGAAATTCCATTCTCTACTGTGTTTCTCTACATTTTTCCCTGCAAACATCAGTCTCCTATTTCTCTCCATCATTCTGTTTCTTTTCCAGACAAGTGAGGACTAATGGACCCAAATACAATAATACTAGAATTCAGTTTACTTATCCAGTTGTATTTACACGTGCTATTAAGTTCTTCACGTGGCTTTAAGATACAATTTAGTGTCTGTTTCTTTCAGTGTGAAGGGCTCCCCTTTATTTTTATGGTGGTGCTACTGGGTGACAGCACTGTCTCTGATTTAGAGGTGTAACTTCATACCTCCTCAGATGTTTGTCAGCACACCACACCCACACCATGTCACCCAGAGTCCTCCACCATGGTCCACTGAGCTGCTAACACCTTTTCTTCCCACCCTACCCTCCAGTCTGGGTACCTTCATTTTATGGCCAGATTTTGAAGGTAAATTTTGGTTTAGTTTTGTCTGTCCCTTTGCTTTGTTTTTCCGTGTTGTGGTGTGGGTGAAATCATCTGGTATACCTCGTCCTTCTTCTGACTTATTTCACATGCCACCATAGCCTCCAGTTCCAGCCACGCTGTTGCAATGCCAAGAGTCCGTCACTTCTGTACAGCTGAGCAGCAGCATCCCATCATGCACAGAGACCACATCCTCCTTCCACTCTCCTGTCCCTGGATACTTAGCTTATTTCCAGACCTTGTAAACAGTGCTGTGGTGAC
Organism: Scalopus aquaticus; assembly: GCA_004024925.1. NCBI lineage: Eukaryota > Metazoa > Chordata > Mammalia > Eulipotyphla > Talpidae > Scalopus > Scalopus aquaticus. The sequence goes on along the minus strand of PVIJ01006892.1, from coordinate 37,125 downwards.
ACAGGGAGCACTTCCCTTTTGCATTCTCTGGAGAGATACTAGGAGTGGAATTGCTAGATCACGTGGTAGATCTGTACTGACTATTGTGGGGAACCTCTACAGTGTTCTGCTTAGTGGCTGCATGGGTCAGTATTCCCAACCCCAGTGGACGAGGCCTCCTTTTTTGCCAACACTGGCTGTTTCTGGTCTTTTCGATGGGGGCCATTCTCACAGGTGTGAAGTAGTAGCTCACTTTGGTTTTGAATTGCATTTTGCTGATGATAAGTGAGATACTGAGCATTTGTTCATGTCTGCTGGCCAACTGTATGTCTTTGGAGAAGTGTCTAATTAGGTCTCTTGCCCAATTTTAAATTGTTTTTGTTGTTGTTGAGTTGTATGAGTTCTTTGTAGACATTAGACAACAGGCCCTTGTCAGATGTATGATGCAAATATGTTCTCCCACTTAGTATGGTGTCTGTCCAGCTGAATGACAGCTCTTTCACCGTGCAGCTTTTAGTGTGATGTAGTCTCATTTTGTTAGTTTTTGCTTTTATTGCCCCGGTTGTTGGAGTCATGTCCACAAAGACACGTGGAAGCCAGTGTTGCAAAGTTTTCTTTTCAGTGTTTTATGGTTTCAAGTCCTACATTGAAGTTTTAAACACACTTAGAGTTCATTTTTATGTATGGTATGAGACAATAGTCTAGTTTCATTCTTTTGCTGTCCGGTTTTCTCAGCGCCATTTATTGAAGAGACATTCATTCTCCATTGGAGACTTTTTTATAAAGCGTAGATTACTCTTTGTCAGCGTAATTTTCATATACATGTGGGTTTATTTCTGACTATCACATCAGTTCCATTGGTCTATGTGTCTATTTTCATTCCAACACCATAGTGTTTTGATGCATTTATTCTGATTAAAGTTCACTGAACTTCTTGAATACGTTGACTCATCTTACACAAAACTTGGAAATATTTTTGACTTCTCTCCCCCCACCATCACCCTTGAACCCCCACTGTACGTATGCTCACATGGGCCATGGCCACAGCCTTTCTCAGCTCTGTTCATCTTCTTCATCGTTCTTCCTTCCACTGCTGAGATCGCATATCTCAGCTAGCCTCCTCCAACTTCACTGGTTTTCTGTATGTTCAGATATGCAGAGAAGCCTTCTAGTGAATTTCTAATTCCAATTACTGTGTGATTGTGTTCTTGAGTTTCTAGCTGACTATTTTTAAGATTCCTGAGAGTTGATTCTGTGAGTTCCCCAGTGGTTCTGTGTTCTCACGGTGGGTGGGGCCTCTGGCCTGCCTACTGCACTAGTTCTCTGGATCACTCTCACCAGTTTCTAAGCACTTCCAGAAGTACAAGGGTACAAATATGCATGTGTACAAAATATAAAATTCCTAGTATAGTATCAGCCTAATATGTATGCTTATATTACTTTTAAAACTATACTTAAAGAATTTTAATAAAATATGAAAGAAAACCAGGCATAACGGATACCAGGCTTTCCTAAGACACAGAGAGTGTCACAAAATACACATGTAAAATACTATATGATTAAAAGAATGTAAACCATTGTAAGTTATGTATTCATAAATTTGCATTAAAGAAGAAACTTGGATTTATAAAAATGCTTGGACTAGGTGACATCAATCTATAAAACATTAATCTGCACAAATGGCTGACAAAATCATAATTAACGAGTTCCTATTTTTGGTTACATGTTAAGTAATGACCTTTGAAGGAAGATATAGAGAAAAATAAAAATGTGGAGATAAAGACTGAAAGACTAGAAGCCATAGATGCGCTCGACCGACACGACTTCAGCATTCATGCACATGTGAACTTCAAGGGATCCATTTAAATGCAGACTTTGACTCAATGGATCTGAATGGGGTCTGGGATACTGCCCAAAGAATCTCTGGGATGATGCCGATTCTCCTGTTTTTGGGGGCCATGTTTTGAGTAGCTAGGTTAGTGGAGGTAAAGCTATGTTGGAGCTAAGTCTACATTTTCACAGAGTAGTGACAAAAATGGGCAGGTGGGAGCATGAGAGATACCCCAAATGAAGGCACCTGGAACAAATGTAGCACTTTACTGACTCCTTCACCCGGAAGGAAGGCAACTGCATTTCTGTGCTCAGTGCGATGACTGAATGATGCTTTTTTTCTCTTCCCTGGCAGTTATCTCACCCACATGGAATCAGGAAATCAAACACATGCTTCAGAATTTCTCCTCTTGGGATTTTCAGAAAAGTCAGAGATTCAGTTGATAATTTTTGGGCTGTTCCTGTCCATGTACCTGGTCACGGTGCTGGGGAACCTGCTCATCGTCCTGGCCATCGGCTCCGACCCGCACCTGCACACCCCCATGTACTTCTTCCTCTCCAACCTGTCCTGTGCTGACATCTGTTTCACCTCCACCACCGTCCCCAAGATGCTGGTGAACCTCCAGACACAGAGCAAAATCATAACATATAGAGGTTGCCTCAGCCAGATATTTTTTTTCATTATGTTTGGGTGTCTGGACAATCTCCTCCTGACCGTGATGGCCTATGACCGCTATGTGGCCATCTGCCACCCCCTGCACTACATGGTCATCATGAGTCCCCGCCTCTGCGGACAGCTGGCCCTGGGGTCCTGGTGCCTGAGTGTCCTCGGCTCCCTGCTTGAGGCCTTGACCGTTCTGAGACTTTCCTTTGGTGCAAACGTGGTAATCCCACACTTTTTCTGTGACCTTCCTGAGGTCCTGAAGCTGGCCTGCTCTGACACCCTCATCAACAACATAGTGGTGTACTGCACAACTGGCCTCCTGGCTGTCATTCCTTTCAATGGGATACTTTTCTCTTACTCTAAAATTGTCTCCTCCATCCTGAGGATGTCCTCAGCTGGCGGCAAGTGCAGAGCCTTCTCCACCTGCGGGTCCCACCTCCTGGTGGTCTCCCTGTTCTACGGCACAGGCCTGGGGGTCTACCTCAGCTCTGCAGCCACTTCATTGTCCAGGTCGAGTCTAGTGGCTTCAGTGATGTACACCATGGTCACCCCCATGCTGAACCCCTTCATCTACAGCCTGAGGAACAGGGATATGAAAGGGGCCCTGGGGAGACTCCTTGGCAAGCTGACACCAGCCAGGGATGGAGTATGACAGGATTCTCATGAGTGGCTGGGTGCCCTGAGTTCCAAAATCCTGGCTGACTTTGTCCCATATTTTTATTTTTCCTAATTTTATATGTTCGAAAGAAAAATCTTGGGTCTTTCCTGTCCCATTTCTCTTCATGTTACTTCTCAGGTTTCCTTTTTCACTGTCTATCCAGTCATTTTAATTTGATATGAAGAGAACTGCTATTTTCTCAGCTATCTTCAATAATGATTCATACTAAAAAAAAAAGTAAGTCAAACCTTAGTTATTCCATATATACCCTCAAACTAATGGTATATGTATCTATGTTGAATGCTGCCCACCAAACTCATTTAAAGAGACACTTTTTTGATTTGAATAAAATCACATAAAATTTTTGCTTCTTTTAAAAATCCGACTCACTTGCCTTTTAGTCACATTAACCTTGCTGAATTTCTCTACTCACCCACGATATATATTCCTCAGAGTGTGGAACTACACCTTACCCATCTTTGAAACTGCAATGCCTGGTACATTTCTTAAGGAGCTTTGATCAGTAAGTATTTGTTCAATGGAATGAAGAATAATGGGTACATGTTTATACAGAGGGGTAGTAACAGAAAAGTACAAATGTATCGATTTAATAAAACTTCTTGAGAGAGAAACGTTATTGATACGGAAACAGATGAAAAATAACTGCCCTTAATATGTACCTACTTTGCTTAAGTTTTTCAAACATTATTAAATTTAATTTTCTCACAAACACTTTTATGTGATCAGTATCATTTCTCTTAGTTACAGATGAGGAAGTAAGAGTTTCTTGTATCTAGGTAGCCAGCTCAAGGTCACAGGTGTGAAGAGGATGAGCTAGGGTATAAATCAGACAACTCAACAAGGAATCGTGTTATGTTGCATCTTGTCAAAACTTACTAGAATAACACTTCGTTCTCCAAAGAAATAGGAATTGTCTCTCAAATTTTATTGATTCACCACTGATTTGCATAACTATAAAATTCTGTACATGACTCACTTATCCTCTACCAAGTCGCCAGTCCCCCTACCCTGTCACTTTCCTCCCCCTGCCCTCTGGTAACCAGAAAGGTTTTAATAGAGTCTAAAAATTCTTCTGCCAATTGATGAACATGGAAGATCTTTCCATTTCTTTGTGTCTTCTCATGACTTTGATAGTGACTTCTACTTTTCAGTGGTAGGGCCTTCACCCTCTTGATTACATTTATCCCCACATACTTAATCCTTTTTAGGGTTACTGTAAACGGGGTTGTTATTTCTCTTTCTTCTATTCATTGTTTGTATATAGAAACACAATAGATTTTTGTGTACTGATTTTGTATTCTGCCACTATACTATATTAGTTTATGATTTCAAGTAATTTTATTGAGAGAGCCCTTTGGGTTTTCTGTGTATATTGTCACATAACCTGCAAATATTGACAGTTTCACTTCTTTTCCAATTTGGAATCTATTATGTGTGTGTTTTTTTAACCTAATCTGAAGCAAATTTTTAAATTACTCCTTTATTGCTATGTAACATTTTTTTTTTCACGTTGTATCTCTATACATCGAAGTACAGTAGATCGGGAGCTTATGTGTTGAGGTGAATGACTGGAGGGTGTGTTATATTATTTTCCTGTCTCTGCTTAAAAATTCCAGTGCTGCCTACAATTATTACACCTCCATTGTTCTGAACAAAAGATCTCCCTGTTTGTAAGTTTGTTGTAACCATAAAGAGATTGGAATGAACAATATCAAGATCTTTTATTTTTTTCTATGAAGTATGTAAATGTGAATTCTTTTTATGTTCTTAAAAACAGTGATAGTTTCTTTCACTGTGCAGTAAAGATTTAGTTTGACTTAGTCATATTGGTTTATTTTGCTTTTTGGCCCCTGACCATTGGCATTTAGTGCCCAAAGACATCTCTGAAGTGAATATTGTTAGCAGTTTTGCCTGTTTTCTTCCATGAATTTTATGATTTCAAGTCTTACAACCCTACTTTAATACATGTTAAATCTAGTTTTTATGTAAGGTGTGAGATAGTAGTGTAGTTTCATTATGGTGCATGTGACTGTCCAGTTTTCCTAACACAATGGTGAAAGAGACTTTCCTTTCTCCAGAATATATTCTTGGTTCCTTTGTCATAAATTCAGTGCCATACAACTAGTTAATTTCTGAGCTCTTAATTCTATTCCACTGGTCTGTGTGTTTATTTTTATACTATTTTGATTGATATAGCTTTGTAATATAGTTTGAAATCTGAGGGCATAAAAAGACATACCAAACAGGGGAAAATATTTGCACATCATACCGCTGACCAAGGGATGATACCCAATATCTACAAATAATTCAAAAGCTCAACACCATTAAACCAAATAACCCAATGAAAACTGGCCAGAAGAACCAAGATACTTCTCCAAAGAAGACTTGCAGATGGTCAACAAGCACATGAAAAAATACTCATAATCACTTATCAAAACTAAGCCAAAAAAATACTACAGAAATATGTCTATAGAACTGAGAACCAAGAATATATATGTATACATATACATATATACAGGCATATATATATGTGTGTGTGTGTGTGTGTGTGTGTGTATAAAACCAAGGTACTAGGAAAATTAAGTTTGCTATTTTTTGGAGGAATTGATAAAATTTATATATGCTTTCAAAATATTTGAATATTAGGTAACAATTGGGCAAAAGAATACTTATTTCAAATAAACACATGTTTATTCCATAAACACAATGGACAAATACCAATCTATCATACTTCTCTCTATATATATATGTATACATACATGTATGTGTGTATATATATGTATACATACCTATATATGTGTATATGCACACATACATGTATGCATATATACATATACATATATATGTATATATAGCAAGATACATGTATACACACACACCTCACAGATCTGCAACCTGGATGACAGCCCAGGGAGGGGAGCTCAGTGGTATGGAGGAACACAGTGACTGAGAGCAGATGCATACAAAGGTGATATTAAGGATATATAAATAATCCATTCAATGCAAGAGAAAGAAAACATCCAACCCAATCAGAAAATGGGCACAGGAGCTAACTGGGCACTTCTTCAAAGAGACACACAGAGGGGCACAGGTGTGACAATTCAAATCATCACTTGTTGGAGGGGAAATGCAAATCAAAATCATGAACTACCTCCTCCCTCCTATGAGAATGGCCCAGACCAAAGAGTCCAGAAGCAGGTGCTGGTAAGGATGTGGAAACAGGGAACCCTCCTACCCTGTTGGTGGGAACGCACTGGCCTGCCCTAAAGGAAGCTGGATGGAGGTGCTCAGAAGATTTAAGATGGACTGGCCATATGACCCAGCAATCCCACTCCTAGGCTTCTATCCAAAAAACACAAATACACAAATTCAGTGGGAAACTTGTATGCCCAAGTTAATGGCAATATTATTTACAAATACCAAATATGGAAACAACTTAAGTGCCCCCAAACAGGTGAGTAAATCAAGAAGATGTGTTGTATCTATGCAAGGGAATACTACTCAGGGGTCAAAACAGATAAACTCACACCTATTGTGGCAACATGGATGGAGCTGCAAGGGGTGATGGCAAGGGAAGTAATTCAGAAGGAGAAAGAAAAATCATGAATGGTGTTACTTACATGTAAAATTAGAGAAACCAGGCAAAGAATCAGACACAGCCAAATTCATAAACCAAGCCTGAACGCAGACTATGGAACTGAGACATTCAGAGGCGGAGATGTGGGCGGAGTCCCAGGGGGAAGCACAGTGGAGCGTGCAGGTGGACGACAGGTATGTGGGTGACGGGAAAGCTGAGGTAACAGCATTGGAAGGGGGTGTCCTGTATTTCCAAACTACAAATAACAATGCAAACCAGCATTACCTCCAATAAAAATGAGTAAACAATTTTTTTCCGTTGAGAAAGAAACAAAATGAATTATAACAAAATGAAGCAGGGAAAAACAAAAAAAAAATCAAATATTTAGAATAGTAGGAAATTAAAAGACTGTATAACTTTAGACGCAAATATTCAAATTGGTGAGCTTAATTGTAATAATGAGTATTTTCCCTAACTGGTAACAGAATGGCATTTATATTTATCTGGTAGGAAGTTCTCTATACTGAGGTAATGGGGCAGAATCTCCATATTTATTTATTATTTTCTTCCTTTAGTTGCGGTGAGATTTTATGAAATGTCACTTGACCAGTGAACCTGAGATGTGTCTTGGGTGCTGAGGTCCATCGTGTCCTGTTGCTCACCGACAGGCCTGTCAGGTCACGTGAGGTGCACGGCGGGTCAGGGGAAGCCTGGGGGGCTGAGAGGCTGTTCCCGCCAAACCCAGGGTGCCGTTACAGTGCTTGTCTAACATCGAGTCACTTTCGAGAAAGTGCCTAATTTGCACAGAGACCCAGTACTAGAGTGTGAAGACACCCCTGTTGTGTTGTGTGGCAACAAAGTGGCCATGAAGGACAGGAGAGTTAAGGACAATCTAGTGACTTCCGAAAGAAGAATTTTTAGTGCTAAGATGTGTCCGTCTGAAGTAACCGCAACTCTGAGGCCCTTCCTCTGGCTGCCGGCAAAGCAACTGGAGACCCTGACTTGGAGTTCACTGTCACACCTGCTCCTGCCCACCAGGGGCATCATGGGCCCTGGTCTGGGAGTGAAGTGTGGGCACAATTCAGAGGTTGCACAGACAACTGCTGCTCGGGAGGAAACGGTGGCCTGTGAGATGAAGCTGTGCCTGGAGCCAGGAGTCGACTCTCGTGGGCTGCTGCCCGGGCTGTTCATGGCTCAGCGTGTTAGCATGTCACTGTGTTGCTAAGCAGGACACCGTGCTGCTAAGCCCCTTGGGGGGCTGAAGGAGGTGAGAGGGCTTCGGAGTGAGCGAGGCTCTTACAAAAGTCTCTACTCTTTGGAACTGCAGATTTGGCTGTTTGAGAACACAACTGTTTCCTTCTGGAATTTCCAATCCTAGGCTGCTACAGTCACATCACAATCAAAGCAAAAAAGAAATTGCTGGGTTTTTTTGTAAAAGCGCCATGAAGACAAGAGGTGCGGTGTCTACAGCTTTTAGAGAGGGATGCGGCTCTCTGCTGTGTGAGAGCGGAGTAGTAGTACTAGACATATTGGGGGGGGGGTCTGTGCCCCCAGCACTCTGCCTGGAAGCCCTGGGATGTCATGTCATGATGGGTTCAACAGGCATAGATGTTCTGAAAACTCAAACACAGATTTCGATTAAGGAGCTGGGTGGTCAGACCTCCCTCTGGAAGGTGGAGAGTTCATGAAAAAGGAGTAACAAAAACTGAATTCACTTGACATCTAATCTAGTTCTTGGGATCAGAGAATCATAGGAAAACTTTCCTTGTGTACAGTCCAGTGTCCACAGGGAAATCATGAGCTCAGAGCCTGGAGCAAGGAGAGTGAAACGTGGCTAATGAGGTCACCTGGAGAGCTGTAAATACCCGTCTGCTTCGGGCCCTCAGACTGTCCAACCTGGGACCAGAGAGGACATGACTTATGTGTGGGGAGCCTTTCCTCTGCTCCAGAGGTAAGCCCTTCACACCCCCCTAAGTCCTGTCTGTGAACACACCCAGTCTCCGTCTGCAGGTGTCCAGGGAGGGGTCAGAGCGCTCCATGGAGAAGCCCAGCTCAGAACACCCGGCCAGGTGAGTCTGAGAGCCACGCAGGGACTTCCGAAAGACCCAGAGAAAAAACAAACTGAGACATTCTGCCTCAGGTCATACAAGATCACAACAAGCCCAGGGACAAGAGGTTCACATGTCTTCTTGCTTCACGGACTTCAGTTTGTAAATAAATTAACCTGTGAACAGGGACAAGAGATTCTCATGTTTTCTCCCTTGACAGACTAGTCAATTTATAGTTAATTTACTTAATTTGTGAACAAATTTCTGCACTGCACTCAACAATACAAAGAGCATGCTGACAGTGAAGTATTAGTATTAGTATTCTGCTTTTCTCAATTACAAACTGACTGTGTTCATTCTTAGAGTTTTTAACTAACTAGGGCCTGAGTTTTTATTACGGTTTATGATTCAAATATTCAAATACAGTCGGAGTTTTGCAAAACAAATATTTTGCATTTAATTCTTCCGAATATATGTTGGGCAAAATATTTCAAAGTTTTCAAATTGGTTTGGTCCTCGGTCAATCTTATTGTGTCCTACAGTGTATTTTAATTAGGCTGTTTTCTTGCATCTAAATAGTCTACACATTGTCTCCATATTTCAAATCTGTTTTTCATCATTTTTATGTCTCCTCGCTTTTGTGAGGAGATATGTGGGAGAACAAATCCCTCAACCTCCTCCAAGTAGTAATTTTAAAGTAAACTGAAAATATGAATGAGGATGTTCTCAGGAGCTGTGGAGTCCATGAACTAGTATTCAGGTTGAGGCTGCTCTATTTAAGCAGGATTTATTTTTCCTGCTATTCTATTTATTTTATGAATTACAATTCTTTGACATATTTTGTTATTATGAAATCACAAAAGCGAACAACCAGCTGAAGTCCCGCTCACTTGGCCTTTACATTACGACAGAATGTCAAGCACAGGAAGAAGCGTGTGCGTGACACGATGTTCTCAGGAACAAATACTATGGAGGACAGGGACAGGCCGCTTTGGCATAAGCAGGTTTTTATGGAATAATGTCTGCATGGCCAGTGCTTGCTGGACAAGGAGCAAAACGAGGACCAATGACCCATTAGGTGTGTCAAGAGAGAGATCAAAACCAAAAGCCCAAGAACAACAAAAGGAATATTCCACAAAAAAGAAAACTATTCTATTCCATACATTTTATAAACCAAGATCTGACCCCATAATGGATGTGAGTCTCAAGATATGAAAAATTCCTCTTGCATGTTCACAACTACTTTAGCATTTCCCTGCCTTTCGTTCTCAATATGTCATTATTTTTGTGAGACCACATTCTTTATATAGTTCATACAATAGGTACTTACTTAGCGACTATTCCCAACTAAACTAAGCCAGGGTGGGGTGTCAGGGTATAGTGAATACATTAATTTCTCTTAGAGAAATTAATAGAGTCTTAGAAACTGCAACTCTAAGTGAAATGTTACATAGCAAAACCAATTTTATTAAGTTCCTTGATATAAATAAGAATTAAATTTCCTGGGCCTCCCTGGTGGCACAACGGGTTAAGTGCAGCACTGTGGAGCTATACAGAGCCTCTGCAGCACGAGTTCGATTCCCCAGCCAGGGAGCTTCCCACATGGCACAGTAGACCTCTCCTGCCTCACCCGCTGCTCCCCTCTGCAGTATGTTTCGGTCAATCCACCTGTTTTGCTACTCACTCTGTCTCTGGTGAACCCTCTTACTGCCCCATACTGCTGGCCTACAACCGAGCTTGTATGCATGAATACATAAATTTTAAAAAAAGAATTAAATTTCCTATGGCAGATTTCTGACCACAAAAAGTCACTAAATTTCTAAATAAAGGCCCTGATGATTCTAATATTAAACAATATTTGTATTCACTCATCTTTTCATTTATTTCTGAATCAGCTTATTCCAGTCAGGCTGAGGGCAATGGGGCACTGTCAAGGAGCTGATGCTGCAACAGAACTGACCCCACAAGGATGCTGTCCAGATGCAGGGCAGTGGGGCCACACACGCACACCGCTGGGGGTGCAGACTGGCCCAGCCCTCACAAAAGGCTGTACAGAGGCATCTCAAAACATTAAACATGGATCTGCCATTTGACCCAGTAACCCCCCTCGTAAACACCTATCCAATATATTAAAAAACTAATTTGAAAGAAAACTTGCACTCCCATGTTTTTTGGAGCAGTATATAGTACAGCTGAAACTCCCTAACCTATGAATAGATTAGGAAGATGCAGTGTATACAAACAACGGAATACTACTTGGTAATCAAAAAGATAAGCTTAGACCATTTTCAGCCACATAGAAGGAGCTTGAAATAATCATACTAAGTGAAATAAGTCATGAGAAAGATAAATACCAGATGGTGAGACGAATGTGTACAATATAAAGTAACTAAACAGATAAAGACAAGCTGAAAAACTGACCCCTGTTAGCTGATGACAGAACTGAGACACCGGAGGGAGGGCTGGGGAAGGGGAAAGAACAAAGAGGGAAGGAGGCACAGCAGTCTGTGGTAGTGAATATGGGTGAGCTGATGGTGGGCTCACTATGATGTAATACCTGATGGGGGGACCCCGTATTACCTCAGTTACAAATTTTCTCACAAAACAAATTCTGTCCCCACCAGTCACTGGGCACCATCACTCGCGAGCCCCTGTCCTGGCGACATGTCCTCCCCCACTCAGGTGCTCCCCTTCCTCCTTCGGGCTTCCCGGTAGGGGATGTGGGGCCACTTTGTCCCACGGCTGTGGCCTTCTGTGTATTTTCTTCAGAGAAGTGTCTGCTTCGCCCTTCTGTCCATTTTTGGGTTGTTTAGTTCTGTTGAGTCCTATGTGTTCCTGGTAGACCCCGGGCATCTGTCGCTTGCAGGGAGCAGGCGCGCATTCTACAGAGCGCCATTTTGTTTTAATGGTAGTTTCTTTCGCTGTGAGGAGAACTTTCATCTTGATGTACACTCATCTGTTCAGTTTCGTTCTTGTTCCTCTTGTCAGTACAGCCGACTCCTCTAGATGTCACTGAAGCCAACGACTCAGCTTGTTCTCCATGTTTACTTCTATGTGTTCTATGGCTTCAGGTTTACAGCCCAGTGTTTTATCCACCTTTGTTAATTCTTGTTAGTGGCGAGACGGTGGTCTAGTTTAATGTCTCTGGCATGTTCTTTTCCGCTTTTCCCAAAACCATTTGTTCAGGAGCCTCTCCTTTCTCCATGGTGTACTCTTGGCTCCTTTTGTCATAAATAAACTGTTCATTACAACATGAGTTTATTTTTGGGATTTCTAGCACATTAATCTATGTCTATTTTATCACTCTGTAATAATCTATTTATCTATTTTAACACACTATTGATTACTACAGCTTTGCTCTACATTTTGAACTTGGGGAGTGGGACGCCTCTTATTCTTCTTCTGTGGTGAGAGAGCTTTGACTATCCAGGGTCACTTGTGGTTCCCTATAAATCTCAGTTACGTTGCTTTCTATCTTTGAGGAATCCCACTGAAACTTTGACAGGGTTTGCCCTGTCTTTTTGTGGTGTCCTACCTTCTTAATTTTTCTGGACTCTCATAGTTTTGCACCGATCTTTGTAGATTTAATGGAGCAATCACCTCCAGATTTCACGGACGGCGGATGGCAGGAAACATTTTAGTCTCTCCGTGCTTGCGGGTGTGCTGGTTGGGAAGGGTAAACAGTCCTCGCTCTATGGGACTGTCCGTGCCCCCTTTGTCAGCCGGGTCAGCCTCAGATTCGGTCTCCTCACAGCTAGCACAGCAGGCGTCTGCAGGGCAGTGCAGGATGCGGAGATCTGGGTGGTAAGAGATGCTGGGGGCTCTTGTTCTTTATTTCCCCTGTAGGGGACCCCTCTTGGACCCAGAACAGCTCGTGGGCACTTTCTCAACGATGGAGTCATTGATAGCTGACCCACAAGGGCCGGTGGTGCCTCCAGGGACTGGGGTCTCAGCGGTGGGCGCTCAGAGGAAAGGCGCCGTGGCCTGGTCACTCCAGAGCCTGAAGAAGGGACGGCTCCAGGGCCTCAGGTGCAGTTCACGTGAGCAGCCACAGACCAGGGTTTCTCAGTGAGGGGATGTTGGACCACACTGGACATCTGGACACTAACAGAGTGACCATGACTCTGAGGTCACAGTCGTGACTGACCCAGAGGAGTGGCAGCCCTGCTCTGGGGCAGTGAGACACCATCTCCTTCGTGGCGAAGATGCTCCCTCTTTTCGGTCCGTGGAAGAAACAATGTTGGTTACGTTGGTGGTAAAACGTTTCATCCTCTTGCACAACACGGGCTCCTGGTCTCTGCCAGTGAGTACTTGAGACCCTCCATTGTGGAAGATTCTAGAAAATGGTGACTGTGGTTGGTCGCCAACCGTCAATACTGTACAGGGTCCTCTGCAGAAGCCACTATGGCTGGGACAGCTCTGCATGGCTAGCACGGAGTCCCCGTCCTCCTTCGTTCCTAGATGTCCCCAGCTTTCTCAGCCTGGACACCTCCCAGATCTTTTTTCTGCGTGGTTAGTCTCAATTTTTTGCTGTCTCTTTAATTGGACTCTTCAGACTTTATGGGGCTGTTTTCATTCACGGACAGTAAAATAGTTGTGGGTGTGAGAAGGACCAAGGCTGGTATTTCCTGGCCTGCCTTGCTGCCGACATCTCTCCTGATTCCTTTCCATCTGTCATGCCTCCTTCATTGTGTCTTAGACAGATTTCCTCTCACCCTGTGGCAGATTTCACTGCAACATTATCTGACTCCCCTCGGAACCCACATGCACGAGCTCCCTGTGGAGAACGGTCACTGAACTCAATTCTCAGCTCTGCCTCAATGCAGAGGACACGCCCTGAGCGTGGATCAGAAAGTGTGTGTGGCTGCAGGAAGGGAATGACCTCACATTACCAGCAGAGAAGCCCAGATTGGACACTCGCCCCAAGTTGAAGCTGTATCTCCCACAATCAAACACTGTGTTAGACGAAATGTAAGGTGAGAGAGAAAGAAATTACAGTTTACGGAAGGATTAAACTGTGGATAATTTATATATGTTACATATGATATAGGCAGTTAGGAACAGCTCACGGGACACAATCCATGCACTAGAGCGCAGCAAATGTGTCAGGTCATGTGCAGTGGGCTTTGCACAGCAGTAGGAGGTCCTGGCCGGCTGCTGGCTCTCTGATCTCACCCCCAATCTGAAGAGCCCCCACCAGTCACTACTTCCGGGTTCTGTAACTGTACCAGGGACATTCCTGTATGGACATCTTTTTCTATTTCTCCAAACCAAAACTTTTTTCTCATGGATACATTGTTGCACGTGATAGATCCTTCATAAAAAAATCCCGCTGCCTTCAGATTTTTTTTCCAAAGTCTTCTCATCAGAAATGATTATATAAGGTTCCTCCAGAGTCTACATCTTCAACCAACTGCAGTATTTTATGTAACAATAATCATCACCACATGAATATTATTTCCTTATATTCTATTGCACTCAGACACACCCATAGTTAGAAGAAAACTTGTTTAGAGCTAGGATTTTTTTAAACTCAGTCTCCCTACTTTTTCTCCAAGATCCCAACAATATTTGGATAAAGAATTGGTCAAAAGTATTTAAAGGAAAATCTCAGGAAATTTCCAAGGAAAATTTAGACTTAGAAACATATTTGCGTTAGATGTAAGAAAGGCTAAATTCTTTTAAACATGGAGAGGTGGGCCATTCAATAGTCTTGAATTTTCAGGAAAAAGGCAACAAATCTATAATATGAAATTAGAAATTTAAATATATTTAAAATAAAATCATACCATTTAAACTTGTTCTTGATTGCTTTGCTGTGACTAAATTTACATTACTTTCGTTTCCATCCCAACAGCTTTACCAGCCACCTGAAGCTAGGAAACCAAACTCAGGCTACAGCTTTTATCCATCTGGGGCTCTCAGAGGAGGTCTCGCTGCAGCCGCTCCTCTTTGGGTCATTTTTGTCCATGTACTTGGTCACATTCATTGGAAATCTACTTATTATCCTGGCCAGCATCACGGATCCCCACCTCCACACACCCATGTATTTCTTCCTCTCCAACCTGTCCTTTGCTGACATCTGTTTCACCTCATCCACTGTCCTCAAGATGCTGGTGAACATCCAGACACAGAGCAAAGTCATAACCTACACTGGCTGTCTCAGCCAGATGTTTTGCTTCTTACTTTTTGGAGTACTGGACCACTTCCTCCTAACCGTGATGGCCTATGACCGGTTCTTGGCCATCTGCCACCCCCTACACTACATGGTCATCATGAACCCTAAGTTCTGCGGCATCCTGCTTCTTGCATCCTGGGTGTTAAGTTTTCTGCATTCTCTACTACAGAGCTTGATGGCTTTACAGCTGTCTTATTGCCCACCACTGCAAATCCCTCACTTCTTCTGTGAACTGAGCCAGTTGATCCAGCTGGCCTGTTCTGACACTTTCCTCAATGAGCTGGTTTTGTATTTAGCAGCAGGGGTTCTGGGGATCATTCCTCTCAGTGGCATTCTTTTCTCTTACTCTAAGATTGTAATCTCTATCTTGAAAATGTCATCAACGAGTGGCAAATACAAAGCCTTCTCCACCTGTGGGTCCCACTTTTGTGTGGTCTCCCTGTTCTACGGAACAGCGCTTGGCGTGTATCTCAGCTCTGCGGCTACCCACAACTCTAGGGACAGTGCAATAGCCTCAGTCATGTACACTGTGGTCACTCCCATGCTGAACCCCTTCATCTACAGTCTTAGAAACAAGGACATAAAGCAGGCTCTAGTGAAACTTGTCAGCTGAAGAGCAGCCCCAGTGTGCCAGGGACTGTGAACCTCAGACTGACTGTGAGTAGCAGGGCTCAAAATTCATAAACTAAATGATGATAGTTTCATCAGTTAATCAGAGACAACCTGTGGTTGGTCTCAAGCACAGAGTTTGATATTGTTACTGGAACCCAACTCCCTCAGCAGTAGGAGGCGGCAGGAGCAGTGCCGTTCTTTAAGCCTGTGGCTCCACACAAGTCTGTTGTGGCAGTTGACCTTTCACATAACAAGTATATTTCCTGCACCCTGCTGCTCCACACAAGTTTGTTGTGGCAACTGACCTTTTATGTAACAAGTGTATTTCCTGCACCCTGCTTCTCTCTGCAAGTCAATTGTGCAAATCAGATAAATGGGTGGGCACCCTGAAAGAGAATATAAGCCAGGGTCAGAGAAAGACACTGAGAGAAGAGAGAAGAGGAAGAGAAGGGAAGGCGAGGAGAAGAGAGGAGAAGTGCCCCAGAGAGAGAGAGAGAACAGGCCCAGAGATAGAAGGAAGCCCCAGAAGACGATGACAATGACAATGGAGCCAGCTTCCTGAGAAAGAAGACGGTTCCAGACTCGGAAGAAAGAAGGGGAAGACTCCACGGCCTCAACGGACGAAAAGAAGCATCTAAGCTGCCCTCTGAGGAGGGAAAAAAAGCTGAAGGACTCTGCAGGGACCGGGCCTCCAGTCCTATCTCTGACATTACCTGAAAGGAGCACCAAAGGCCCTGGGCCTGGTGTCTCAAAGAGCTGTTTGTTGGTATAATCCAACATCTCACAAAGAGCTGTTAACACTGGGTGTCTCTGACACCACTCCTGAGGGAGCAGCAGTGACCATCACTACTGGCAAGTGCTGTCCAGCACTCGTAGTGACAATTGGCGACTATCGCTGATGCTTTCTGGGTGAGATAGCCACCCCTTGTGGATAAATTAAGCTCTTTGTTTTCCCCTGTTTGCAAAATAAACCTGATGTTTGTTGTTGCTTTTCCTGTAAGCTGAGGACTCATGCAATTGTGCACATGGGAGAGAACCCACAAACCTGTCCTCTTACGAGGCACTGTCCCCTGTTGTTTTTGGCTTTCTGTCCTTTTGGGGCTTTTGGTGGCTCCTGCCTCAGAGCCAGGGCAGGTTTGCCCTTTCTGCCCTGGTTCCAATATCAGCTCTTTATGCATTGTAAATATGTTCTCTGTATTTCCTAGTTATTTTTAACTGTTCTGTATACAAAGCAGGCCCTAGTGAGACTCTTCAGTTGGAGGTCTTTGCAAATTCTCTTTTGGTTCAGGCCTCTGTAAATTCTTTTCTTATTTCTGACTTTTTACAATTTAACAGTGAGGTGTCATCATGTAGGTCATTTTCACTTTGAAATTCAGGTGATATCTCTACTTCCTGGACATTCGTGCTTATTTCATTCTTTAGGTTTGGAAAATTCTCAGCTATGACTTTTTTGAAAAGGGTCTTCTCTCCCTTTTTGCTGTCCCTTCATCTTCTGGATTATCTATTATCCCTATGTGTTCCTTTCTTATTGAGTCTGACATTTTTTGTAGTGCTTCCTTATTTTTACTCTGTCTGCCTTATTTCTCCTGTCTTAGTTGGGCGATTTATACATTTGAATCCTCTAACTCTGAAACTATTTTGTTTTCCAGTTTAATTCTATTTAAAACACTCCTATATTTGTGTTCATTTACATTACATTTTGTGTTCTTTGAATATTTCAATATTTTTGATGAAGAACTCTCTTCTCACATCTTTCTACGGTCTGGCAACGTCTGTCTCCCTGAGTTTCCTCCCAGAAGTTGTCAGCGTATTTATTTAATGTTGTTGCATTCAAGTCATTGTCTGAGAGGTCCTGGATTTCTTTATCCTTTATTTATGAACCAGAACTTCTGTTCTGCTACTTTTTCCTTCTTGAGTTCAGATGCTCCATGATTTCTAAATATTTATGTCACCTTATTTGCATTTTGGAGTTGGGGTGCTGTGGGCTAGTTTTGATTGATACCCTTCCTAGTTCACCTTGGCTCTCGGTGGAGGCAGTGGGGAGTCTGGGTGATAAATACCGACTCATTCTGTTGAGAAGTGAATCTGTCACCCACACATTCTCTCCTCTCTCTCCATAGCAAGCTGCAATTGGTACAAGGTGTCCTTATATCCTTGCCCAACTTCCTCTGGTACTTCCTGGCACGGATGAGTCCCCTGGTGACTGGAACTGGGTCTAGTTCACAGGGGTCAGTCTCTGACTGAGCTGGCCTTGCTTTGAAAGGGAGAACCATATGGGTTGTGCGACCCTTGCACAGCCTTGGCCATAGGCCAAGATGACAGGCAATGGCCATGATTCTACAGAGCTATAACAATTAACTTGACACTGGATCATTAAAGTGGTACTGGAATATAACAGAAACAGAGACCAATGGGATAGAATCAAGACCCCAGAAATATACCACTTACAGGAACAGTTAATCTATAAAATAGGAGCCAAAAACATACACTGGAGCAAGGAAAGCCTCCTCAATAAATGGTACTGGGAATATTGTACACACACATGCAAAAGAATGAAACTAGATGACTATCTCAACACACACAAAAATCAACTCAAAATGAATAAAAGACTTTGACATAAGATTGAAACCATAACACACATAGAAAAAAACATGGGCAAAACACCTGACTCTTAAATTTCAACTGCTTGTGGATTCACCTCTACCAGAAAGGGAAAAATGGAGAATATAAATAGTTAGGACTACATAAAACTAAAATGCTTCCATACAGTAAAAGACAATAGCACTAAAACAAAAAGACAGCCTAGTTAATGGGAGTATATTTGCACATCACGATTCTGACAAGGGGCTGATAGCAAAGATATACAAACAGCCATACAAGTCAAGAAAAATAAAATATTCAACCCAATCAAAAATGGGCACAGCAGCTAAGCAGGCACTTCTCCAAAGAAAACACAGAGAGGGGAGCAGGCATGAAGCACAAAACATCACTTCTCAGCAGAAAACGCAAATCAAAATCATAAGCTACCTTCTCACTCGTGTGAGAACGGCCCATACCAAAGAATCCAGAAACAGGCACTGGTGAGCACGTGGAGAACAGAGAACCCTCCTACACTGAGGGTGGACTGGCCCAGTACCTAAGGAAAGTTAGATGGAGGTGTCTCAGAAGATTTAAGATGGATCTGCCATATGACTGGGCAATTCAACTCCTAGGCGTCTACCCAAAGAACACAAACACACAAATTCACTGGGAAACTGGTGTTCCCATGTTCACTGCTATATTATTTACAATAATGAAATTATGGAAACAACTTAAGTGCCCCCAAACAGATGAGTGGATAGAGATGTGTTATTTCTACCCAAGGGAACACTACTCGGGGGTCAAAACTGATAAACTCATACTTATTCTGGCAACATGGATGGAGCTGCAAGGGGTGATGCTAAGGGAAGTAATTCAGAAGGAGAAAGAATCAGGGAGGTGTTACTTATACGTAGAATCAGAGCAACCAGGCAAAGAGTCCGACACAGCCGAATTCATAAACCAGCCCTTGAAAGCAGATGACAGAACCGAGACCTTCAGAGGCAGATGTGGGGGGAGGCCCAGGCGGAAGCACAGTGGACTGTGCAGGTGGACGATGGAAAGCTGAGGTAACAGCACTGGAAGGGGGTGTCCTAAATTTCCTAAATTACAAATAATGTAAACCACCATTGCCTCCAATAAAAATAAGTAAATAATTTCTTTTCTCAAGAAATAAATAAAATTATTAAAAGATAAAATAGGGAACCACAAAAACCAAATACTTGAATCAGCAGGAAATTAAAAGAATGTATAACTGTAGATGCAAATATTCAAATTGGTGACCTTAATTGTATTAATGAATTATTTTCCCTAACTGGTAACCGAATGGCATTTATATTTATCTGGTGGGAAGTTCGCTATATGGAGGTAATAGGGTAGAATCTCCATATTTATTTATTATTTTCTTCCTCTGGTTGTGATGGGATTTCATGAACGCCGCTTGACCAGTGGACCTGAGACCTGTGAGCTCCGTGGGTGCTGAGGCCCATCGCGTCCCGCTGCTCACGGAAAGAGGGCCTGCCAGGTGACCTGACATGCACAGCGGGTCGGGGGAAGCCTGGAGGTCCGCGAGGATATCACGCCAAGCCCAGTGAGCCATTACAGTGCTTGCGGAACACCAAATTACTTCAAACAATGTGCTCAACTTGCAGACACCCGGTAAGAGAATGTGAAGACATCCCTGTTGTGTTGTGTGGCAACAAAGTGGACGTGAAGGACGGGACAGTTAAGGAAAATCTAGTGACTTCCGGAAGAATTTTCAGTACTAAGATGTGTCCGTCTGAAGTAACCACAACTCTGAGGCCCTTCCTCTGGCTGCCGGCAAAGCGATCAGACCCCTGACGTGGAGTTCACTGTCACACCTGCTCCTGCCCACCAGGAGTGTCATGGGCCCAAGTATGGCAGTGAAGTGTGGGCACGATTCAGAGGTTGCCCCGACAACTGCTGCTGGGGACCAGGACGGGGACCTGTGAGATGAAGCTCGCCCAGCGCCAGGAGTCCACTTTCACGGGCACTGCCCAGGCTGGCTGGGGCGAAGCGTGTTAGCACTTCACTGAGCTGCTAAACAGGACAAGCGCCTACTTTTGGGGGGATGAAAGAGTGAGCTTCAGAGTGGGCTTCAGAGTGAGCGAGGCAGTTACAAAATCTTTAATCTTTGACCCTGCAGATTTAGCTGTAGGAACACAGTTGTTTCTTTCTAGAGTTTCCAACCTAAGGCTGCTATAGTCACATCACAATCAAAACAAAAAAGAAATTCCTACTGGTTTTTGCAAAATGGCATGAAAACAAGGATGAGGTGTCTATGGATTTTAGAGAGGACTCAGCTCTCTGCTGTTTGAGAGGAGCAGCAGCACTGGGCATACTGGGGGGGGCTGTGACCCCAGCACTTTGTGCCTGGAAGACCCGGGACGTCACGTGAGGATGGGTCCTCAGGTAAAGACATTCGAAAACTTTAACAGAGTGAGACGAAGGTTCTGGGTGGTTACACCTCCCTAGGGAAGCTGGAAGAGCTCATGACAAAAGAGTAACAAAAACTGGATTCACTTGACATCTAACCTAGTCTCTCAGGATCAGAGAATCATTAAGGAAACTTTCCTTTTGTTCATACCAGTGTCCACAGGGAAATCATGAGCTCAGAGTTTGGAACAAGGAGAGTGAAACGTGGCTAATGGGGACACTGGAGGGCTGACCCCGTCTGCTTCGGTCCCTCAGACTGTCCAACCTGGGTCCGGAGAGGACATGGCTTATGTGTGGGGAGCCCTCCCTCGGCCCAGAGATCAGCCCTTCGCACACCCTCCTAAGTCCTGTCTGTGAACACACCCAGTCTCCGTCCGCAGGCGTCCAGGGAGGGGTCAGAGCGATCCATGGAGAAGCCCAGCTCAGAACACCTGGCCAGGTGAGTCTGAGAGCCACACAGGGACTTTGAAAGATCCAGAGAAAATGCAAACTGAGATATTCTGCCTCAGGTCACACGAGATCACAAAAAGCCCAGGGACAGGAGGTTGTCAGATTTTTTTGCTCGACTGACTACTCAATTTATAATTAATTTACTTAATTTGTGAACAAAACTGCCCACTGCACTCAACAATACACAGAACATGCTGACAGTGAAGAGATGGGAATGAAAATGCATTTGGATAACTCTGGAGGAGGAATGGGAGGCTGAACATGATTCCAGTAAAGGCAGGACAGAGCAAAGAAGCTGTGAAATTTGGGCAAAAGGAAAACAGAGTATTAAATGTGGTGGGTATGCAGTGAGTGAGGGTCTCACTTTTAGGATGGGTTTGCTAGAAGGTGATCTGTATTAGAAAGGAGGAAGGTTACTGAACAAAGCAGTTAATGAGGTGAACACATTGGAAAACTTCCCTCACATTAGATACTCACAGAAATAAAGCTTTTCATTTACTCTATCAATTGTGGGATTCAGAAGAAATTTACTTTACAATAGAACGGCAGATCAGCAGTTTTCTTGTTAGTTGCTTTTTTTCAATTATAAACTGACCGTGCTCATTCTTACAGTTTGTAACTCGGGCCTGAGTTTTTATTCAACTTTGTGGTTGAAATATTCAAAAAGATTTGGAGTTTTTCAAAGTAAATATTTTACTCTTAATTCTTCCATGTATGTGTAGATTGTTTGGCACATGTTTTAAAGTTTTCAATTTGGTGTGGCTCTCAGTCAATCCTATTGTGTCCCAACATATATTTTAAATAGAATGTTTTCTTGCATTCTTAATAATCTAGTCCACATATTGTCTTCATATTTCACATGTGTTTTCCCTCATTTCTGTCTTCTCACTTTTAAGAGGAGATATGTGGGAGAATAAATTCCCACACCTTCTCCATGTAATAATTTTATAGTTAGGTATAAATATGAAGGAGGATGTTTTCAGGATTCCATGAACCAGCATCTATGCTGATGCCGCTCTATTTAACCAGACTTTATACTTTCCTGCTATCCTACTTATTTTATGAATTACAATTTCTTGACATATTTTCCATTTATGAAATCACAGAAGTGAACAGTTAGCTGAAGTCCCTGCTCACTTGGACTTTACATTATGACAGAGGCGGTTGGTACAAGGACAACGCACATGTGTGAGACGATGTTCTCAGGAACAAATAACAGGGAGGAAAAGGAGAGACCATTGTGGCAAAGCGGGATTTTATGGAATAATGTGGGGAGGATACTGCTTTTTGGACAAGAAATAAAATGAGGACCAGTGTACCCATTAGGTGTGTCAAGAGAGAGATCAAAACCTAAAGCCCCAGCAAAACAAAAGAAACATTCAACAAAAACAAAAAACTAGAGAAGGGACAATCTTGCTCACTACTGCATCACATAACAATATGTGGTCCTATAAGTTGGAACAGGTACAAGAACAACACTCAGATCAGGAGTCTAATGTAAAAATTGTTACAGGCAAGTGCAGACATATGGTTCAGTCAGTGCGGGACCCTTGTATCCAAGGTAACTGTTGTCTGTGCAACCTGATCTGTTGGGTTCCTGATTTATGGTCTTTCCCTTAGTAGCAACAACTGACTTTTCTAAATACTTCACCATTTATGCAGTGGATTCCAGATACTAAGTCAGACATGTCTTTACTCTGTGATGTAGCTTCCCTACCAACACATACCTACAGAAATGACACATACAGGTACATATGCACACACAATGATAGATGGGCACTGGGAGTCAATTTCTGTGGTGTACTCAGGTAACGCATGCAGACATCTTTCTATGTGCTTTCCTTATTCTATTCTACTTCATTCATATAAACCACGGTCTGAGACCCTAATGGATGTGAGTCTCAGGGTGTGAAAAATTCCTCTTACATGTACACACTACTTCAGCATGTCCCTGTCTTTCTTTCTAATCTTGTTATTATTTTTGTGAGACCACATTCTTTATATAGTTCATACAATAGGTATTTATTTTGCTAATATTCCCAACTAAACTAAATCAGGTGATGTGTCAGAGTATAGTGAATACATTAATTTCTCACTTCATATCATGCATAGATTCTTACAAACTGCAACTTCAAGTGAAATGTTATATAGCATAGCAAAACCAATTTTATTAAGTTCTTTGATACAAATAAGAATTAAATTTTCTATGGCAGATTCATGACCACAAAAAATCACCAAACTTCTGAATAAAGACCCTGACACTTCTAATATTAAACAGTATTTGGATTCACTCAGCTATTCACTTATCTCCCAGTCAGTTATCCCAGTCAGGCTGAGGGCAATGGGGCCCTGGCAAGGAGCTGATGCTGCGACAGAACTGACCCTACAAGATGCTGTCCCGATACTTCCAGTAGGGCCACACACGCACACCGCTGGGGGTGCAGACTGGGCCAGCCCTCCCAGATAGCTGTACGGAGGTGTCTCAAAACATTAAATGTGGATCTGCCATTTGACCAGTAATTTCACTCGTAGACACCTATCCAAAATATTAAAAAACTAATTTGAAAGCAAACTTGTGCTCCTATGTTTACTGCAGCACTATACAGTACAGATGAAACTCCCTAACATACGAGTAGATCAGGAAGATGTAGTATATACACAGAATGGAATAATACGCAACACTCAAACAGATAAACTTATACTATTTGGAGCAACATGGGAGGAGCGTGAAACAATCATGCTACGTGAAATAAGTCACGAGAAAGATAAATACCGGATGGTGAGACTAATGCGGACGGTATAAAGTAACTAAACAGAGAGAGACAAGCTGAAAGATGAACCCTTGACAGCTGACTACAGAACTGAAAAATAGGGAGGGGCATGCTGGGGGTAGGGGACAGAACAGAGAAGGAAGGAAGCACAATGGTCTATGGTGGTGGAATATGGTGGGTACACTAGGATGTAATACCTGATGGGGGTACCCCATATTACCTCAGTTACAAATTATCTCACAAAACAAATTCTGTCCCCACCAAGTCACTGGGCACCATCACTCCCGGCCCTGTCCTGGCGACATGTCCTCCTGCACACCAGGTGTTCCTCTCCCTCTCTGTGCTTCCCGGGTAGGGATCTCAAGCCGCTTTTCCCACGGCTGTGGCCTTCTTTTTGTTTTCTTGGGAGAAGAGTCACATTGCCTTCTGTCCATTTTTGGGTTATGTTGTTCAGTTTTGTTGAGTCCTATGAGTCCTGCTAGACCCTGGGCATTAGTCACTTGGAGGGTGCAGGCGTGCCAGTATTTTCTCCCATTCTATCGGGCGTCATTTTGTTTTAATGGTAGTTTCTTTCCATCTTGATGCACCATCATCTGTTTAGTTTTGTTCTTGTTCCTCTTGCCAGTAGAGTTGAGTCCTCAGAGATGTCACTGAAGCCAACGACTCAGCTTGTTTCCATGTTTACTTCTATGTGTTTTATGGTTTCAGGTTTACTTCCCAGCATTTTATCCACTTTTGTTAACCCCTGTCTGTGGCGAGACAGTGGTCCAGTTTGTCTCAGGCATTTGTCCACGTTTCCCAAAATCATTTGATCAAGAGATTCTTTCTCCATTTTGTACTCATGGTTCCTTAGTCATAAATTAACTGTTCATTAAAACATAGGTTTATTTTTGGGATTTCTATCACATTAATCTATGTCTATTTTACCCTAACACTCTACTCTATTGATTACTGCCACATTGCAGTACGTTTTGACCTTGCGGGGTGTGACGCCTCCTATTCTTCTGTGTTGAGACAACTTTGACTATCTGGGGTCACTTGTGGTTCTCCATAAATTTCAGTTATGTGGTTTTGTGTCTTTGAGGAATCCCACTGAAACTTTGATAGGGTTTACCCCTGTCTTTTTGCAGTGCCCTACCTCTTTAATTTTTCTTGATTCTTGTAGTTTTGCACTGATTTTTGTGGCTTGAATGGAGCAATCACCTCCAGATTTCACAGACAGCTGATGGTGGGAAAGCTCTTCATCTCTGTGTTTACAGGTGTGCGGCTGGGAAGGGTAAACCGTCCTCGCTCTAAGGGGCTGTCCGTGCCCCCTTTGTCAGCCGGGGCAGCCTCAGATTCCGGTTTCCTTACAGCTAGCACAGCAGGTGTCTGCAGGGCAGTGCAGGATGTGGAGATCTTTGGTGATAAGAGATGCTGGGGGCTCTTGTTCTTTATTCCTCCTGTAAGGGATGTCACAACCAAGGGTACCCCTCTTGGCCCCAGAACAGCTCATGGGCATTTTCTCAATGTTGGTGTCATTGGTAGCTGATCTCAAGGGACAGCCTTGTTGCCAACGTCACTCTTGATTCCTTTCCATCCGTCAAGTCTATTCATTGAGCCACAGACTGGTTTCCTCTCTCACCCTGCCCATGGCCGATGTCACTGCAACATCATCTGACTCCCCTCGGAATCCCACAGACATGAGTCCACAGGAGAAATGAGTCACTGAACTCAGTTCTAGCTCTGCCTCAATGCAGAGGCACAATGCTCTGAGCGCAGATCGGAGAGTGTGTGCGGCTGCAGTAAGGAAATGACCCATATTGCAGGCAAAGAGAAGCCAGATTAGACATACGCCCCAAGTTGAAGCTGTCTTCCACAACCAAACATTCAGACATTACACAAAATGGAAATTGAGGGGGAAAGGAATTAAAGTTTACAGGGAGAATAAATTAGGGTAATTTATATATGTCAGACATGATATATACAGTCAGGCATGGCACTGGGAACACAATACACACAGTAGAAGACAGCAAATGTGGAATGTCACGTGCAGGAAATTCGCAGGGCAGCAGCACGTCCTGGCCTCGGCTAACTCTCTCACTCCCCCCTAACCTGGAGAGGCCCCTCCACTCCTCCGGGTTCTGTAACTGTATCAGCGCACACCTGCACTGACATCTTTTTCTAGTTATTTATCTAAACCCAAATGTTTTTCCATGGATACAGTGTTCCCACGTGGTAGAACTTTCATCGATAAATTCCGCTGCCTTCAGATTGTTTTATTCAGAGTTTCCTCATCAGAATTGATTACATAAGTTTCTTCTATATTCTCCCTCTTCATCCAACTGCATTATTTTACTTAACAATAATAATTGCCATATGAATATTATTTCTTATATACTATTGTACCCGACCACACCCATATTTAGAAGAAAACTTGTTTAGGGCACGAATTTTTCAAAGTAGTCTCCCTGCTTTTTCTCCATGATTCCAACAATATTTGGATAAAAGAATGGGTCAAAAGTATTTAAGAAAATCTCAGGAAATTTCCAAGAAAAATTCGACTGGAAACATGTTTATATTGGATGTTTATATTGGATGGCTATTTCTAGCATGAAGAGAAGGTGGATCATATAACAGTCTAGAAAATTTCAGGTAACAGGCACTAAATCCATAATATGAAATTTATTAACAGAATGTATATAAAATAAAATCACACCGCTTAAAATCAGTTCTTGATTGCTTTTCTGTGGCTAAATTTATATTCCTTTTCTTTCCATACCATAAGGTTTACCAGCCTCCTGGAGCCAGGAAACCAAACCCAGGCTACAGCTTTTACTCTCCTGGGGCTCTCTGAGGAGATCTCGCTGCAGCCGCTCCTCTTCTGGTCATTTTTGTCCATGTACTCGGTCACGTTCATCGGAAATCTTCTTATCGTCCTGGCCAGCATCACAGACCCCCACCTGCACACCCCCATGTACTTCTTCCTCTCCAACCTGTCCTTTAGTGACATCTGTTTCACCTCCAACACCATCCCCAATATGATGGTGAACATCCAGACACAGAGCAAAGCCATAACCTACGCTGGCTGTGTCACCCAGATATTTTTCTTCATACTTTTTGGAGGACTGGACAATTTCCTCCTGACCGCCATGGCCTATGACCGTTTCGTGGCCATCTGCCACCCCCTGCACTACATGGTCATCATGAACCCCAAATTCTGCGGCATCCTGTTTCTTGCATCCTGGGTGTTAAGTTTTCTGAATTCTCTCCTACACAGCTTGATGGTTTTACGACTGTCCTTTTGCACACGGCTGCAAATCCCTCACTTCTTCTGTGAACTGAGCCAGGTGATGCAGCTGGCCTGTTCTGACACCTTCTTCAATGATCTGGTGATATATTTAGCAGCAGGGGTCCTGGGGATGATTCCTCTCAGTGGCATTCTTTACTCTTACTCTAAGATTGTAGCCTCTGTTTTGAAAATCTCATCAACAAATGGCAAGTACAAAGCCTTCTCCACGTGCGGCTCCCACCTCTGCGTGGTCTCCCTGTTCTATGGGTCATTTCTCGGTGTTTATCTCAGCTCTGCGGGTACCCACGACTCCAGGGACAGTGCGATAGCCTCGGTCATGTACACTGTGGTCACTCCCATGTTGAACCCATTCATCTACAGCCTTAGAAACAAGGACATAAGGCAGGCCCTAGCGAAACTCTTCAGCTGAAGAGCAGCCCTGGTGTGCCAGACCGCACCCCTCAGACAGTCTGGCTGTGAGCATCAGGGCTCAAAGTCCAAGAACTAAACCATGAAACTTTCATCAGTTAATCATAGACAACCTGTGGTTTTTCTCATGTAGTCTGATGAGTTTGATGAGTCGGGACGTAGTCTCATGAGTTTGATATTGTTACCAGAGCTCAGCTGCCTCAGCAGTGGGAGCCGGCAGGAGCAGTGGTGTTCTTTCACCCTCTGCTCCACACCAATTTGTTGTGGCAGTTGACCTTTTCTGTAACAGGTGTCTTTCCTGTACCTTGCCTCTCCCCACAACTCTGTTGTGTCAATTGACTTTTCTCTAACATTGTATTTCCAGGGACTATACAAACTAAAATTCTTCTGCACAGTAAAAGGCAATAGCACTAATACAGTAAGACAGCCTACTTAAAGGGAGTATGTCACTATTCTGCACATCACTATTCTGACAAGGAGCTGACAGTAGAGATATACAAATAATCATACAAATCAAGAAAAAGAAAACATCCAACCCAATCAGAAAATGGGCACAGGAACCAAATGGACACTTCTCCAAAGAAGACACACAGAGAGACAACAGGCAGGACAATGCAAATCCTCACTTCTTAGTAGGGAAATGCAAATCAAAATCATGAGCTACCTCCTACCTCCTGTGAGATGGCCCATACCAAAGAGTCCAGAAACAGGTGCCGGTGAGGAGGGAGGGAAACCTCCTACTCTGCTGGTGGGAACACAGTGGCCCAGCCCCTATGGGAAGCTAGATGGGAGTGTCTCAGAAGATTTATCCGCCATATGACCCAGCAGTTCCACTCCTAGGATTCTACCCAAAGAAAACAAACACACAAATTCAGTGGGTAACTTGTATTCACATGTTCACGGCAATATTATTTACAATAACCAAATTATGGAAACAACCTAAATGCTATACAGGGATTACTACTCAGGGGTCAGATCAGATAAACTCATACCTATTGTGGCAACATGGATGGAGCTACAAGGGATGGTGCTAAGGGAAATAATTCAGAAGGAGAAAGAAAAATCAAGTATGCTATTACTTCTATGTAGGATTAGAGAAACCAGGCAAAGAGTCATACAAAGACGAATTCACAAAGCAGCCCTTAAAAGCAGATGACAGAACTGAGACATTCTGAAGCCAGATGTGTGGGAAGGCCCAGGCAGAAGCACAGTCGATTGTGCAGGTGGACAACGGGAACTTCACTGATGGGAAAATGAGGTAACAGACCTGGAAGTAGGTGTCCTATATTTCCAAAAAACACAAACAACAATGTAAACCAACATTACCG
The DNA here is from genome assembly GCA_004024925.1 of Scalopus aquaticus. Lineage (NCBI taxonomy): Eukaryota > Metazoa > Chordata > Mammalia > Eulipotyphla > Talpidae > Scalopus > Scalopus aquaticus. The sequence goes on along the minus strand of PVIJ01006892.1, from coordinate 8,275 downwards.
CCAATAAAAATAATTTCTTTCCATTATGAAATAAAATTGATTCAACAAAATAAAATAGGGAACCAAAAAAATCAAACATTTGAAACATCATTAAATTAAAATAATATATAACTTTAGGAGCAAATATTCAAATACACGACCTTAATTTTAATAACAAATTATTTTCCGTAACTGGTAACAAAGAAACACATGTACATTTATCTGATAGGAAGTTTTCTATACCGAGACAATGGGGTAGAATCTCTGTAGTTATTTATTATTTTTGTCCTCTAGTTGTGGTGGGATTTCATGAAATGTCACTTGACCAGTGAACCTGAGACTTGCGAGTTCCCTTGGGTGTTGAGGTCCACTGTGTCCTGTTGCACACCAAGAGAGGCTTCTCAGGTCACGTGAGGTGCACAGAGAGTCAGGGGAAGCCTGGTGGGCTGAGAGGCCATTGCAGCCAAGCTCAGGGTGCCGTTACAGTGCTTGTGAAACATCAGTTACTTCCAAGAAGCGGGCTAACTTGCACAGAGACCAGGTACGAGTGTGTGAAAACATCCCTTTGTATAGTGTGGCAACAAAGTGGACATGAAGGATGGCAGAGTTAAGGAAAATCTAGTGTCTTCCAAAAGAATTTTCAGCACTAAGATGTGCCTATCTAAAGTAACCACAACTCTGAGGCCTTCCTCTGGCTGCAGCAAAGTGATTGGAGACCCGGACCTGGGAGTTCACAGTCACAGCCCACGAGTTCAGCCCATGAGGGGTTGACATGGACCCCACTCTGGCAATTAAGTGTGGGCATGATTCAGAGGTTGTCCAGACAGCGGCTGCTCGGGACCAGGACTGGGACCTGTGAGATGAAGCTGCACCCGGTGCCAGGAGTCCAACTTTCGTGGGCACTACCCGGGCTGGCCGGGGCACAGCATTATAGCACTTCTCTATGCTGCTAATCAGGACACACACCTAATCTTTGGGGGGCTGCAGGGGGTGCGTGGACTCAGAGTGAGCGAGGCAGTTACAAAGCTCTTTACTCTTTGGATCTGCGGATTTAGCTGTTTGGGAACACAGTCGTTTCCTTCTGGAGTTTCCAACCTAAGGCTGCTACAGTCACATCACAAGCAAAACAGAAAGGAAATACCTACTTGTTTTGGAAAAGTGCCATGAAACAAGGATGTGGTGTCTACGGATTTTAGAGAGGACTCAGCTCTCTGCTGTGTGAGAGAGGAGTAGCAGTACTAGACACATTGGGTGAGGTCTGCGCCTCCAGCACTTTCTGCCTGGTGGGCCAGGGATGACCTGTCAGGAGGGGTCCCTCAGGCACAGACACTATGAAAACTTAAACACAGAGTTAGACTAAGGTGCTGGGTGCTTACACCTCCCTCTGGAAGGTGGAGAGTTCATAAAAAAGGAGTAACAAAAACTGGATTCACCTGACATCTAACCTAGTCTCTCAGGATCAGAGAATCATCAAGAAAACTTTCCTTTTGTCCAGTCCAGTGTTCACAGGGAAATCATAAGCTCAGATATTACATCAAGGGGAGTGAAATGTGGCTAATGAGAACACCTGGAGGGCTGTAAATACCTGTCTGCTTCGGTCCCTCAGACTGTCCAACCTGGGGCCCGAGAGGACATGTCTTATGTGTGGTGAGCCCTCCCTCTGGCCCAGCGGCCAACCCTTCGCACCTCCTAAATTCCTGTCTGTGAACACTGCCCAGTCTCTGTCAGCAGGTGTCCAGGGAGGAGTTCATAAGGCTCCATGGAGAAGCCCACCTCAGAACAGCTGTCCAGGTGAGTCTGAGAGATATGCAGACTCTTCTGAAAGATCCAGAGAAAATGCAAAGTGAGATATTCTGCCTAAGGACATACGAGGTCACAACAGTCCTAGGGACAAGAGGTTCCCATGTTTTCTTGCTTGACTGACTAATCAATTTGTAAGTAATTTACCTAATTTGTGAACAAACTGTCCATTGCATTCAACAATACACAGAGCATGCTGACAGTGAAGGGACGGGAACGAAAATCCGTTTGGATAAGTCTGGGGGAAGAATGGGAGGCTGAACGTGATTCCAGTAAAGGCAGGACAGAGCCCAGAAGCTGTCAAATTGGGGCAGGAGGAAAACAAAGTATGAAATGAGGTGCATATGTAGTGAGGGTGAGGGTGTCTCACTTTTAGGATGGGGCATACTAGAAGGTGCTCTGCATTAGAAAGATCCAGACAATCGAGGTATGTTAGCAGACAAAGCAGCTAATGAGATTAACAGTTTGTAGACCTCCCCTTATAGTAGGTATTTACATCAGTGACATTTTTTATGTACCATGTCAATTGGGGATACGAAAGCTTTTTACTCTGCAACCACGGGCAAAACTGCATAGTGTTTCTTGTTAGTATTTTGCTTTTTTTAATTATAAACTGTGCTCATTCTTAACAGTTTATTTACTAACTCGGACCTGAATTTTCATTCTGGTTTGTGATTCAAATATTCAAACAGAATTGGAGTTTTTCAAAATAAATGTTTTGCACTTAATTTTTCCGTACATGCGTAGCTTGCTGGTGTGGTCCTCAGTCCATCGATTGTGTCCCACTATGTATTTTAAATAGACTGTTTTCTTGCATTCTTAATAATTTAGTCTACAGATTACTTTCACATTTCATAGCCGTTTTCTTCATTACTATGCCATCTCACTTTTGCGAGGAGATATGTGGGAGAATAAATTCCTGCACCTCCTCCATGTAAGGATTTTATAATATACTGAAAATATGAATGAGGATGTTCTTAGGCGCTGTGGATTCCATGAACTAGCTTTCCTGCTGATGCCGCCCTATTTAACCTGGCTTTTTCCCCGTTATTCTATTTATTTTATGAATTACAATTCCTTGACATATCCTCTATTTTATAAAATCACAAAAGTGAACCACCAGCTGAAGCCTGCTCACTCGGACTTTACGTTATGAAAAAGGTGTGCGAGGACAAGGAAGACCCGACTGTGATGTGAGGTTTTCCGGTGACAAAGTGGTCGGCACAAGGAGCACAAGGACACGCATATTTGTGATCCGATGTTCTCAGGAGTAAATAATAGAGAGGACAGGGAGAGTCCGCTGGGGCACAAGCAGGATTGTATGGAATAGCATCTGGGGAGGCCGATGATTGTTGGACAAGGTACAAAACGAGGACCAGTATACCCATTAGGGGTGTCAAAGAGAGATCAAAACCTAAAGCCCAAGCAAAAGAAAAGGAACATTCCACAAAAACCAAAAAACTAGAGAAGGGACCATCTGATTCACTATTGCATCACATAACAATGTGTGGTCCTATAAGTTGGAACAGGTACAAAAACAACAGTCAGAGCAGGGGTCTAATTTCAAAATCATTACAGGCAAGTGGAGTGCAGTGGGTCAGTCAGCGCAGGTCCCTCTATCCAGGGGAACTGTTCTCTGTGCAACCTGACCTCAAACCAAGGTCTGAGCCTACTGGATGTGAGTCTCAGGATATGAAAAATTCCTCATGCATGTTCACACTACTTTAGCATGCCCCTGTCTCTCTTTCTCAGCTTGTCATTATTTTTGTGAGGCCCATTCATTCTTTATATAGTTCATACAACAGGTATTAATTTAGGGACTATTCCCAACTAAACTAAGCCAGGGTGGGGTGTCGGGGTATAGTGAATACATTAATTTCTCACTCAATATCACGGATAGATTCTTGGGAACTGCAACTTTAAGTGAATTGATATATAGCAAAACCAACTTTATCATAAGTTAGTTGATATAAATAAGAATTAAATTTGGTGTAGCAGATTTCTGGTCACAAAAACATCACCAAACTTCTACATAAAGACCCTGCCTCTACTAGATTAACAATACTTGTATTCACTCATCTATTCATTTATCTCCCAGTCAGTTATCCCAGTCAGGCCGAGGGCAATGGGGCCCAGGCAAGAAGCAGATGCTTCAATGCAACTGACCCCCCCAGGCTGCTGCCCCGACACAGGGCAGGGGGGCCACACGCACACCGCTGGGGTGCAGACTGGCCCAGCCCTCACAGAAGGCTGTACAGAGGTGTCAGAACATGAAACCTGGATCTATCTTTTGACCCAGTAATTCCAGTCGTAGGCATCTATCCAAAATTTGAAAAACTAATTTGAAAGAAAAGCTGCACTCCCATGTTTTTGCAGCACTATACATTATAGCTAAATACCCTAACATATCAGTAGATCAAGAAGATGGAATATAGACATAGATCAGAATATTATGCAGCACTGAAAAAGATAAACCATTTGCAGCAACATGGAAGCAGTTTGAAACAATCATGTGAAGTGAAATAAATCATGAGAACGATAAATACCAGATGGTAAGACTAATATGTGCAATATCAAGTAATTAAACAGAAAAAGACAGGTTGAAAAACTAACTCCTGAGAGCTGACTACAGAACTGAAACATGGGAGGGAAGGACATGGGAGGGGGAGGGGGAAGAAAAAATCGGGAAGGAAGCACAGCAGTCTGCGGGTGGAATATGGCGAGTTGATGGTGGGTGCACTATGATGTAATACCTGATGGGGGTACCCCATATTACCTCAGTTACAAATTTTCTCAAGAAACAAATTCTGAGTCTCCACAAGTCACTGGGCACCATCACTCGCGGCCCCTGTCCTGGCGACACGGCCTCCCGCAGCTCCTGGTGCTCTTCCTCTCTGGGCTTCCGGTAGGGATGCGGGGCCGCTTCCCACGGCTGTGGCCGTCTGCGTGTTTTCTTCAGAGAAGAGCCTACGTCGCCCTTGGACCATTTTGGGGTTGTGTTGTTCAGTTCTGTTGAGTTGTATGTGTTCCTGGTAGACCTGGGCATTAGTCACTTGTAGGGTGCAAGGCATGCAAATCTTTTCTGCCATTCATTAGGGCATCATTTTGTTTTAATGGTAGTTTCTTTTGCTGTAAAGAAAACTTTCATCTTGATGCACAATCATCTGTTTAGTTTTGTTCTTACTGCTCTTGCCAGTAGGGTCCTCAGAGATGTCACTGAAACGAACAACTTAGCTTCTTTTCCATGTCTGACACGCAAGGGCCGGTGGTGCCTCCAGGGTCTGTGGTCGCAGCTGCGGGTGCTCAGAGGAAAGGCACGGGGTCTAGTCACTCCAGAGCCCAGAGAAGGGACGGCTCCAGGGCCTCACATCAGTGCACGTGAGAAGCCCCAACCCGTGTTTCGCAGTGTGGGAATGTTGGCCCACACAGACATCTGGACACTAATGAGTCGGGACCAGACCCAGAGGAGTGGCAGCGCTGTGTGGGGGTGAGACAGAGTCTCCTTCCCGGTGGTGATGTTCCCTCTCCATGGAGGTAACAACGTTGGTTATGTTGGTGGTAAAAAGTTTCATCCTCTTGCAAAACACAGGCTACTGGTCTCTGCCAGTGAGCACTTGGGAATCTCGAAGAGAAAGATTTGAGAAAACGGGGACTGTGATTGGTGCCCACAGCCAATGCTGTCAGGGCCTCTACTGTGGCCACTACGCTGGGACAGCACCGCCGGCTGGGCGGAGGCCCGTCCTTCTGTCTTCCCAGATGCCGCCAGCTCTCTCAGCCCCGACACCACCCAATTCTTTTTCTGTGTGGTTAGTCTCAATTTTTTGCTGGACTCTTTTTAATTGGACCCTTAAGTCTTTATGGGGCTGCTTTCCTTCATGACAGCATCTAGTTGCGGGTGTGAGAAGGACAAAGGCTGGTAGTCCTGGCCTGCCTTGTTGCCACCATCACTCCTGATTCCTTTCCATCCATCATGTCTCCTTAGTTGTGCCCTAGACTGATTTCTTCTCTCACCCTGCCCACGGCTGATGTCACTGCAACATCATCTGACTCCCCTCAGACTCCCACACATGAGCCCTGTTGAGAACTAGTCACTGAACTCAGTGCTCAGCTTGGCCTCAGAGCAGAAGACACAACGCCCTGAGCACTATGGAAGGCATGTGTGCAGTATGGAAATGACCCATACTTCAGTCAAAGAGAAGCCCAGATTAGACAACACCCATTCTGAACCTGCCATCCACAACCAAACATTGTGTTAGACAAGATGCAAGTAGAGGGAGAAAAAAATATCAGTTTACATAGGGAATAAATTATGGATAATTTATATATGTTAGCCATGATCTATACAGTCAGGCACAGCACAGGGGACACAGTACACACTGTAGAAGAGAGCAAATGTGGAATGTCATGTGATGAACTTCGCAAGGTAGCAGATGTCCTGGCCTCCTGCTGACACTCTGATCTCACCCCCAATTGGGAGAGCCTTCTCCAGTCACTACATCCGCGTTCTGTAACTATACCAGGGATGCTCCAGTATTGACATCTTTTTCTCCTTATTTCTCTAAACCCAAATGTTCCTCTCATGAATACACTGTTGCCATGTGATAGATTCTTCAACATAAATCCTGCCGCCCTCAGATTGTTATGTTCAGAACTCCTCATCAAAAATGATTACATAATTTCCTCTACATTCTACCTCTTCACCCAACTGCATTATTTTCTTGACAATAATAATCCCCGTATGCATATTATTTACTTATATTCTATTGTACCCAACCACACCCATACTGAGAAGAAAACTATTTTAGGGCTAGGAGTTTTCAAGAAGACTCCCTGCTTTGTCTCCATGATTCCAACAATATTTGGATAAGAAAATTTGTCAAAAGTATTAAAAAAAAAATCTCAGGAAATTTCCAAAGAGAATTTTGACTTAGAATCATGTTTCTGTTAGATGTAAAAATGGCTGTTTTCAGCATCAAGAGAAGGTGGGCCATATTAACATTGTAGAAAATTTCAAGTAACAGGCACTAAATCTATCAAATGAAATTTATAAACTGAATACATAAATTTACATCCTTTTGTTTTATTCCCAGCAGATTTCCCAAACAACCTGGAGTCAGGAAACCAAACCCAGGCTACAGCTTTTACCCTACTGGGGCCCTCTGAGGAGGTCTCGCTGCATCCTCTCCTTTACTGGTCCTTCTTGTCCATGTACTTGGTCACGGTCATTGGTAATCTCCTGATTATCCTGGACAGCATCACAGACCCGCACCTGCACACCCCCATGTACTTCTTCCTCTCCAACCTGTCCTTTGCTGACATCTGTTTCACCTCCAACACCATCCCAAGAAGCTGGTGAACATCCAGACACAGAGCAAAGCCATAACCTATACTGCCTGTGTCAGCCAAATGTTTTTCTTCATACTTTTTGGAGGAGTGGACAACTTTCTCTTGACAGTCATGGCCTATGACCTATTCATGTCCATCTGCCACCCCCCCACAGTACATGTTCATCATGAACTCAAAGTTCTGTGGCATCCTGCTCTTACATAATGGGTGTTGAGTTTTCTGCAAGCTCTCCTACACAGCTTGATGGTTTTAGAACTGTCCTTTTGCACACAGCTGCAAATCCCTCACTTCTTCTGTGATCTGACCCAGGTGATCCAGCTGGCCTGTTCTGACACCTTCCTCAATGAGCTGCTGATATATTTAGCAGCAGGGGTTCTGGGGATGATTCCTCTCAGTGGCATTCTTTACTCTTACTCTAAGATTGTAGCCTCTGTCTCGAAAATCTCATTGATGAGAGGTAAATACAAAGCCTTCTCCTCCTCTGCATGGTCTCCCCGTTCTACGGGACTGGGATTGGCGTGTATCTCAGCTCTGTGGCTACCCACGACTCCAGGGACAGTGTAATAGCCTCGGTCATGTACACTGTGGTCACTTCCATGCTGAACCCCTTCACCTATAGCCTTAGGAACAGTGACATAAAGCAGGATCTAGTTAGAGTCTGCAGTTGAAGAGCAGCCTCAGCGTGCCAGAGACCGCTACCCTCAGACAGTCTGGGAGGAGCAGGGCTCAAAATCCATGAACCTAAAAATCATAGTTTCATCAGTTAATCAGAGACAATCTTTCGTTTGTCTCATGTACAGAGTTTGATATTGTTACCGGAACCCAGCTGCCTTAGCAGTGGAGTCGGCAGGAGCAGTAATGGCCTTTTAACCTGCTGCTCCACACAAGTCTGTTGTGGCAGTTGACCTTACATGTAATAAATATATTTCCTGCACCCTGCCTCTCCTCACAAGTCAGTTGTGCCAGTCAGACATATGGGTGGGCCCCCGGAAAAAGAACATAAGTAGGGCTGGAGGGAGGCAGGGAAAGAAGATTGAGACAAGAAAGAGAGAAGTGAGGTGAGGTGAAGAGAAGAGAGGAGAGAGAGAGAGAGAGAGAGAGAGAGAGAGAGAGAGAGAGAGAGAGAGAGAGAGAGAGAGAGAGAGAGAGA